>VSWD01000002.1:47757589-47787075 GCA_033119305.1 Pinctada imbricata
TTACGTAGAGTAACATTATATTATGACGTCATTTTATCTCACAATGACGTCATGCAATGCATGCATAAGCCCAACTTACGAAGAGGTAAATTAGTTTGAGCAAAACAACATACAGGCATGCATTTGACCCTTGTACTATCTAAAGTATACGGCTCTCAGTGCAAATGTACCAAAATCTAATGCGCATTAGAATGTGTCGTGTGAACGCAATGCGAATCTAATTCGCATTAGAATAAAGCGCATCAAATCTAATGCGAATTAGATTTAATGCGCACTCGTGTGAACAGGGCACTATTTTTAAGTTTCTCGTTATTACGACTTTTTTTCTCGTAATTACGAGAAAGTTTCTCGTCATAACGACTTTTTTTTCTCGTTATAACGAGAAAGTTTCTCGTTATTACGATTTTTTCTCGTAATTACGAGACAGTTTCTCGTAATAACGACTTTTTTTCTCGTCATTACGAGAACGTTTCTCGTTATTACGACTTTTTTTCTCGTAATAACGACTTTTTTCTCGTAATTACGAGAAAAATTCTCGTTATTACGACTTTTTTTCTCGTAATTACGACAAAATATTTTTCCCACTACAACTTAAAATGAGCCCAATCGGCTTTCGTAGGAACCAAAGCTACCTTAATCAGTACGATTTTTATCTATATTCATCAGGCCCCATTAAAGGCTAGATCCTGTGACCGCCCCTGGTCAAACACGTACTTTCTACATGTATGGACTATTTTTAGACTGGTTTTCTGAAATCGTTAGTTCCAAGAAGTTGTTAGTTTCGTTCTTGGTAGGATCTATATATAGAGACAGGATGTGTGACGTTATCTGCTATGCATGATTGTCGTTTGGTGGGAATTATTAGTTCTTGTGAAACGTCTTATTGTGAACGTTAGACAGCTATAGGACAGTAAAGAATAGATAATGTAAGTAAACCAAGCGTAGTACATGTATCTCTTTATGTCCACATTCAGTGACTCGGCGAACGTGAAGAAAATTCGTTGAAATTTTTAGGGGCCAAGTGGACTCCCAAGTCAATAAATTTAGGCGCCCACATCAAAAACAATTAGCCCACATCAAAACATATCTGAAAGTTAAGCTCCCCCCCCCTTCCTCCCCTTCTCAGTATCAAGTCATGGCCATGTACGAAATTAACGCAAAAAATGAAAGAGAGACCAGTGTACATGTTGAGTTTATTTTACGACGTAGAACGATAATTGCAGTCAGTCGTTTGAGGTCAGCCCTCGATATCTTCCAACACCATTCTTTCATCATATAAGTTTCAGGGGCGGGTCCAGAACCCCAATTGTCGGGGGGGGGGGGGGCACATCCAATTGAATCACATGCGAGGCCCGAAGTGGGGGGGGGGTATGGGATTGGGTTTCCCCCTCCAAGTGATGGGGGTTCGGGGGCCTCCCCCGAAAATTTTTGAAAATAAATGAAGCAATTGGGGGGCATCTGAAGCGTATTTGAACTGAACTTTGAAGGGATTTGGCGCACATGATTCAGTCAGTGTCAGTAACAATAATTAATTTCTATTCTAATGATGGCCAAAAATTTTTATTTCTATTCTAATGATGGTAAAAACCAGTTCCTGCCGGTTTATCTGCTTTCAGAAAATGGGTAGGCGTGGCTTATCGCTATAGGGCCTATATTGGAGAATAGAGCCCAACTCGCGTCTGTAGTCTTAATAGGGAAAAAGAATCTTGAGTCATATTAGAATTATTTATATAGTAGATATATATTTGAAAATTTTCGAAATTTTCTGATGTTATACTGTGTACTGTTCTTGCACGGCATGCAGAAGTCAACATGTTCATTATTTCCTAGGAAAAAAAGGCGGATCAGGAGAAGGTTTGAAAGGGCAGGGAGATCAGCCCATGGGAAGGAGGGGTCCAGCCGTACATTCACGTAAAACTAGAAAAAAAGCATTTTATGCAAATACCAGGCAGGACCCCCCTAACTACGCTAGATCCGCGCTTGTTTGTTATTTTTGTAAGGTAAAGAAAATAAGTAAATGATAAATTTCCTTGACAAACTAGAGATCACGGGTGCCCCATTCCCTGCATCGTCCAGATTGAAAGGTTTAATTATTTCTTGGCAGTTTGATTCTTAATTGAAATAAAGAAAAACATGCATTTTTATCTTTGCAAAATTTTTGGAGGTAGCCGGTTTAAATCTGGCCAAAACAATTTCGATTGTTCATTTTAAAAGTTTGATCACGACCTCAAATTTAGAAAGATCTTGAAAAAGTAAAAAAAAAAATGTAAGTTTTATTGAAGGTTGTATCGAAGATTTGGTCAAGAAATATGTAGCTATCCGTAGCTATCCGTAGCAATCCGTAGCTCGATCCGGCACAAGTCGTGACAAGTCTTAATAGCTTTCCTTGGCAATCCGTAGCTATCCGGGATTAGACAGAAAATTTTTGAACATGTTCAAAATTTCCCACGACTCCGCTACGGATAGATTTGTCGTAGCGGAGTCGTAGGGGAGTCTTCGCAACCCGTAGCGGAGTCGTAGCTATCCGTAGCGGAGTCGTAGCTATCCTCAGGGGAGTCGTAGGAATCCGTAGCGCATCCGTAGCAATCCGGGACCATTTTTGTTATAAAAATAGCAATACGACTTTGCTACGGATTGCTACGACTTTGCTACGGATTGCTACGACTCTGCTACGGATTGTTACGACTCATTTCGGGTTGCTACGGATAGTCAAGGATTGTGTCTCAAATAAACTTCAAATTTATTAGGTTTCTGTGCGTTCTCGGTCAATTTATGAGTAAGTACTTCAATTATTCAATTTCAGGTCATGATATAAAGGCTTGTATAAAACCTCTATACTGTTATAGAACAAGTGAGACCATCTCAATTTGAAAATATTTGCTGTTTTTGTAAATAATTCTGGATTAAAAATACATAGGAAATTCAAACCAGTCCTACCAATCCGTACTGAAGTCGTAGCTATCCTTATCAGTGTGCGAAATTAACGGTGGACCGATAGACAATGTCTATAGTTATTCTGGTCGGTCTATAGAGATCAAAAACTCGGTAGACCGACTTGTCTATAGGAAATCTGACCCGAGTCATGTAAATGTTTGCTCTTCGCACAGCAATAGCTTAGCAAGAGCAGGTAAGGCCATATAAAATTAATCGGTTGTTTCTCAGATACCGCCGCCGATGAGAAGTTTTTATTTCAACTGCAGAAAAAAAGCAGCTGTGTGTCATTTTCAATCGAACTTATAAAAGAAGTTAAATTATCCAAAAGGTACCCGATAAATATTTAATTGTAATCACAGCAAGTTCCATATTTACGGTAACGTTAGGACGCCTTCTGTTCAATATTTTACACGTGAATGGATATAAATATTTTTACGTGGCCTAAATCCAGCCTATTTATACTACCAATTATTATTTAAGCTCCTGTAAAACGTTGATGTGTTGTAGTACTTCCGGTTTTTATCGTCCTTTCGTCATCTAGTCTTTGTCCCGATGTCTTTCTTTGACCGGTTGAAATATGTTGAAGGTGCACGCCCGGGCACGAAACGAAACCTGGCATGTGCTAGTTCTAGTGATGAATCAGATATTGACAGTGAATCTGACAGGGAAATAGAACAAAATGAACTTGAAAATGAAAATCCCATCACACAAATTGTCTACCAAATTGAGAGAGAATATAACTAAATGATTGGCAGATGATTTTAGCATATAAAATGCAATAAAATTCTGATTTCTGTGCCTTTTTATTTCGGTCTATAGGAAAATGCTGAGGTCTATAGGAACTAAAATTACTGTGGACCGAATGTCTATAGGACTTAAAAGTTAGTTTCGCACACTGCCTTATGCGAATCATCGCTATCCGTACTCGAGTCGTGGTAATCCGTAGCAATCCGTATCTATCCGCACACGTGTCGTAGCAATCCTTATCTATCCGTACGCGTGACGTAGCAATCCGTAGAAATGTCGGGACGATCTCCGTAGCAATCCTTAGCTATCCGTAGCTATCCGTAATCGATTCGTATCAATCCGTGCTGGAGTCGTAGGTTCATGGTTCATCGAACAATTTGCGTCCCGACTCGCTACGGATAGACCTTTTTGGAGTCGTAGCGGATTCGTGGCTCGATCCGTGAAAGCTAGTGTGAAGGAGGCTTTAGGACTTGATACTCGGATGGGATTTCCCTGTCCCTGTACAGAGGGGTGATATATTCTATTAATCTGTTATGACATGTAAAGGGGCATCATAAAGAATATTGACCCTCTATATAGATCTATCTACATGTGCCTGTAAAGGGGCATTATAAAGGATATTGACCCTCTATTTAGCTCTATCTACATGTGCCTGTAAAGGGGCATCATAAAGGATATTGGCCCTTTATATAGCTCTATCTACATGTGCCTGTAAAGGGGCATCATAAAGGATATTGACTCTCTATATAGCTCTTATCTACATGTGACTGTAAAGGGGCATCATAAAGGATATTGACTCTCTATATAGCTCTATCTACATGTGACTGTAAAGGGGCATCATAAAGGATATTGACTCTCTATATAGCTCTATCTACATGTGCCTGTAAAGGGGCATCATAAAGGATATTGACCCTCTATATAGCTCTATCTACATGTGACTGTAAAGGGACATCATAAAGGATATTGACTCTCTATATAGCTCTATCTACATGTGCCTGTAAAGGGGCATCATAAAGAATATTGACCCTCTATATAGCTCTATCTACATGTGCCTGTAAAGGGGCATCATAAAGGATATTGACCCTCTGTATAGCTCTATCTACATGTGCCTGTAAAGGGGCATCATAAAGAATATTGACCCTCTATATAGCTCTATCTACATGTGACTGTAAAGGGGCATCATAAAGGATATTGGCCCTCTATATAGCTCTATCTACATGTGCCTGTAAAGGGGCATGATAAAGGATATTGACCCTCTATATAGCTCTATCTACATGTGCCTGTAAAGGGGCATCATAAAGGATATTGATATATAGCTCTATCTACATTTGCCTGTGCTTCCTATCGGCCGTACAATCAGTATGATTATCTCAACAAGATGTACACTCCCGCCATAAAAATGTTACCATTGTCCCCCGACTTCCCTTACCTCCGCCACCCGCTCCTCATACCTCCCCTCCCTCACACCCTCCCTCATCAAGCCCAATTCGCCCCCTCCCCCTCTCTCCTCCCTCTCCCTGCCTTTTACCCAGTCCATCCCTCGACTCTCCATCCGTCTTTCTAGCATATTGTTTTTACAGTTTACGTAGATTGAATAGAAAACAAATTCAGATATTCAACTCATTTTTTAAAAGTTCACTTGAGCAAATTGCCAAATATGAATTGAGTTGAATGATTTACAGAGACTGATAAAGCCTATGGGATGGAGGGGTGGGGTTGGTATAATTGGTGAGGGATCTGGGGACTGCATTTCCACCTTTTTGTGACCCATTCTCGTGACTCTTGAATCGCAGAATTTTTAAAGAGTTAGATTTTAGTTAATTAAGGGTGGTTATCTCGCCATACCTTGTTATTTCAAAGCATTCTTGAATGTTTCATCATAGCCCCAATATTAATGCATAATGATGTCACGCGTCTTTAGGCCAAAGAAAAAAAAAATTAAAGATGTGTGTTTGCTGTAACCCGATCGACCGTCAAAAATCTAGGGCTGGGACGAAACTCCGATTCACCGATGCATCTCGAAATTTTATTTCGCGATCCATGTATCGATACACCCCGACGATACCTAAAGGCCCCTTCACATATAGACGAATCCATAGAACGAAGCCTTGCGAATGAGTAAAAGTTGTAAAACTTGACGAATTATGAACGAAAACGGTGTTGAAAAATATGATCATAACGAAATGCAAACGCATTGGAACTGCTTATTGCGATTAAGAAACGAAGCACTGCGAATTGTTACGACTTCGCGCTATGATACGTTAGAAAGCGCATCGTGTGTTTGTTTTTTCACTTACGATTAGGAGCGTAAATATGCGAAAGTTTACGCAGCGTTGCGCATTGATACGAACACTTCCGAAGCTAGCCGCACCTGCGTTTAACAGACATGACATTTTCTGTAGACTAACAGACGTTAGTACAATTATGTCAAGAGGAGAGGGGAAAGGTACGTGTAGAGGATCGGGAAGGAAGCAGCCAGAAAATCGGCCTAGTAGTCCTAACCATAAGTTTTTGTAATATACACTAAACGTGAAAATAAATTTCACGAGCTATTTGTTCAAAGCAAATTATTGATGTTTTGATGACCGATAAAAGCTGGTCTTTGAGTCCATCATTTAGTCCACCTCTCTATCTATCTGTCTGAGCTCATACATGTGTCTTTAGTAGTCATGTTCTCACTTGAAATTTTCTCAAAATTTAAAGTCAGAAAAAGACACATGTACATCCTTATATAATATGTATATACATCATAATTTGATTTTTTTTCCAGAAGTTTGTTTATTTGGATAACGCCACTTTGGGTCAAAGGTCACTTAATGTCGTTCAGAAGTTAAGGTCACTTTATAGCTTAATTATAGCATTTACTTCATAAAATATTTCAAACATTCATTAAAATGTATTTCTTGCCCAAATATTCTAAAATAATATATATACAATGTTAGAAAAATACATCCATGTGTTCAATAATTGTATAAGAGTTATAATTATATCAAGGGGGATTACACTCAACTTCCTATGTTTAGGCTGTTCATATTAACATCATACATCGACAAATTGTTTCTGATCGTGAGCTTTTTGACATGTCACTAAAATGGGAAATTTCTTAAAGATCAAGGTCATTTGTTAACCAATGATAATATAGGATATGAAAATACTAATTCAGCAGACTTCACAAAATGTTTTGCATGATCTGAGCTTTCCCTCAAATGTATTCAAGGAAATTTTAGGATTAAAGGTCAAGGTTATAGATATGAACTTGAACTTTCGAGTTATTGATTTGAAAAAGAAATTATTACAAACATGTGAAATTCTTATTAATCTCTTGAAGGTCAAGGCCACTCAGAAAACAGAAGTTCATTAAGATTGAATTGTTTTCTTTATCAATTCTTTTTATTTTTTGCATCCAAAAAGTCAAAATTCTTGAAGGTTCTTGGATTTTCTCTCCTGAGCTCAACCATGAGTTGATCATTAGTTCCAAATTGGCGCCACATGCCGTAATGCAGCCATGGTCTTGTCAAGATACGACCTGCTCTGGCTTCTCTTCTCCATCTGATACGGCATCTGATATACTGATAGATGTTGAGTTGATGCCGTAGCACTTCCCAATAGGCTATTGCAGTCGTACACTGAAGAACCAGACGTTGTGTATCTTCCGTTTGAACAAGCAATTTTTAGAATAATTCCCTTTTCACAATAAATTTAAATAAATTTGTAAGATGTTTCGAAAAGCTTTCGTTGCTATTCGTTTGCAGTGGTAACCCTTCGTAATGATTATTACTAAAACGTTTTTTGTTCGTTTCGTATCGTCAACCTATCGCAATAATTCGTTTTTATTCGCCGATTGAATTATTTACGCATCGTCGCTATTCGTTACAGGTCGCACCAATAAGTAAAATATCGCAAAGGTGCGCTTTCAGTCGCCTGGAATTTAAATACGTTGTGTAATATGCAAAACAGTAGGTCACATTCTAATCCCTTGCGAACATCGACGAACATATAACGAATGCATACCGAATGATTAACGCATCATAAAGCATTATAACGAATACTTACGAATGATGGACGAAAATTTTATTCGCTGAGAAATTTTGAACATGTTCAAAATTTATCGACGACCAGAACTAACCGGAACGAATCAAGACGCTCACAAACGAATCCGCGCGAAGTCGACAACGAAGTATAACGTTGATATGCAAACGGAAACGAATTTTGCAAAAACCTTTTTCGCCAGTTTGCGCAAGTTAACGTCGGAGGGCTTTCGTCCATATGTGAAGGGGCCTTAAGTTAAAATTTACAAAAAATATGTGTTCGAATTTTCCTGGTTTTTTGTCTGTCATACCAAAAACGATAATTACGTTTGAAGAAAACAAATTTGAAAAGAAGTTTGGAGAAAGCTAGTGTAAATAAATATAATATGTTAAATAGAAAAAGCTACTTTACAATATATCATGAATAAAAATACTATCAAATAGCTTTTTGAGAAGGTTTTATCAATTTATTTAGTATCGCGAAACGTATCGTATCGTATGTAAAGTATCGTGATACGTATCGGATCGGCTGGGTGCAGTATCGTCCCAGCCCTACAAAAATCGTGCCGACTCTGATTTTTTTTTCACCATTTTCCATATACTTGCTATTAAGAATCGAGATCCTTAAAATTTATGCAAGTTGTAGAGAACGCGAAACTTTGTGATGGATTACTGGTCATTCTGACCAGTAATATGTAAAAAAGAATTACTGGTTCGGACCAATTATTACCGGTCCGAGGAATTTTTATGCCCCCGGAATCAAAGATTCGGGGGCATATAGTTTTGGCCTGTCCGTCTGTTTGTCATGTTTATCTGTTTGTCTGTTTGTCCGAAAAACTTTAACATTGGACATAACTTTTGAATGGGAAGTGATAGGGCTTTCATATTTCACATGTGTATTCCTTGTGACAAGACCTTTCCATTGATACCAAAATTTTTGACCTCGTGACCTTGACCTTGACCTTTGACCTACTTTTCAAAAACTTTAACATTGGGCATAACTTTTGAATGGTAAATGATAGGGCTTTCATATTTCACATGTGTATTCCTTGTGACAAGACCTTTCCATTGATACCAAAATTTTTGACCTCGTGACCTCGACCTTGACCTTTGACCTACTTTTCAAAAAACTTTAACATTGGGCATAACTTTTGATTGGTAAGTGATAGGGCTTTCATATTTCACATGTGTATTCCTTGTGACAAGACCTTTCCATTGATACCAAAATTTTTGACCTCGTGACCTTGACCTTGACCTTTGACCTACTTTTCAAAAACTTTAACATTGGGCATAACTTTTGAATGGTAAGTGATAGGGCTTTCATATTTCACATGTGTATTCCTTGTGACAAGACCTTTCCATTAATACCAAAATTTTTGACCTCGTGACCTTGACCTTGACCTTTGACCTACTTTTCAAAAAACTTTAACATTGGGCATAACTGTTGAATGGTAAGTGATAGGGCTTTCATATTTCACATGTGTATTCCTTGTGACAAGACCTTTCCATTGATACCAAAATTTTTGACTTCGTGACCTTGACCTTGACCTTTGACCTATTTTTCAAAAACTTTAACATTGGGCATACCTTTTGAATGGTAAGTGATAGGGCTTTCATATTTCACATGTGTATTCCTTGTGACAAGACCTTTCCATTGATACCAAAATTTTTGACCTCGTGACCTTGACCTTGACCTTTGACCTACTTTTCAAAAACTTTAACTTTGGGCATAACTTTTGAATGGTAAGTGATAGGGCTTTCATATTTCACATGTGTATTCCTTGTGACAAGACCTTTCCATTGATACCAAAATTTTTGACCTTGTGACCTTGACCTTTGACCTTTTAACCCAGTGACCTCACATACATGTACTTAACAGAAAATAGTGTTCATACTAACAAAGATGCCACCGGGGGCATTCGTGTTTCACAAACACAGGCTTTATTACTTTTTTTTCTAAATCAGTGATCCGGAAGCAGGGATTTTTTTACCCTTCGATTCCAGGGGCCTGGGCCTTCAAAATTGGGGAAAATAGCGACATTTAGTTGAAATTGGGAAAAAAAATACAAATAAAATGAGAATACAAGCAAAAAGATCTTCTGACATTTGCTACTGAAGATAGACACCTATAGTACCAAGAATATTATATTTCAGATAATGTACATCGAAAAACAGATAAATTAGAAATGTATTTTCAGTAATTTCAAAGGGTTTTTATACTTTGATTATGGAATTTTTTTTTCAAGTTGGGAATTTTAAGCTCAGAAATAGGGAAAAATGCCTGCTTTTCAGCATTGGAAATGGGGCCGAATTTCGGCCCTGGAAAACCCCTAAAAAATCCCTGGGAAGGCAAACTTGATCAACCTTCCACTAAGACTTCAATGGGCCATTCTCAAAAACAATAGGCCATCTTTCTTCATGGCAGGGCCTTTCCAAAAATGATCAATTTCCGAAAAGCTTTGAAGACAAATTGAATGTATGTACAAAACATCAGACGTTGGCACATCTTTTTGTCTTGAAATTCCCAATTCTACAGTTTCCAATGAGTAATTCACAGAACACATGTATCAGAGTGAGACCAAATTTTCATCCACCAATCCTGTATTTTTCGAATCGTGTCCACCTAAACACAGCTACATTATAAATTCAGCTTTGTTGATGTTGGAGAAATGGGGCGGGGCTGCAATTGACGTACATTATAATTTCAGCTTTGTTGATATTGGGGAAAGGGGGCGGGGCTGCAATTGACATTTCTGTACAAATATTATTACTTCGATTTGTACCCATTGACTGGCCACTTAAACATGTTAAAATGACAGGATAATTTTACGGACGAACGCATACACAAGTACCTTTAGTACCTTTAGATGATTTATATCTCAGGCGCAGTTGTAGGATGAAAAAGAATGTCAAAGAAAAATCAATATTGTATCAGAATAGCAATTATCAGTGAACAGAAGAATTTTGTGCTACTGACTGGCCATGTACAGTAAGCTGTGATCCGAACGTTACATGCCACTGCTATAGATCTACGTTACAACGTAAATTTATACGAGTACAGAACTTCAACCAAAAAATGGACACCGTAGAATAATGCGCACCAGGGCGCAGCGCAGCGAGTTGCCGATTTTTATCAGAATGAGACTACTACATTTTCAGTTCCCTGATCCTCCCGGGCACCTGATCCCACCTCTAGCTTGCTAGGGGTCCGTCGATGCTCAACATGGTGCTCTATTGAGAGTGTTGTTGAGATTATCGTAAGGATATTCTTTAACTCATTGTAGGTGAAGACTAAGAGTGTCTCCATATATAATTAAAACAAAATTGTATCTGCCCTCTGACAACGTCTTAACAAAATAAAAACAAAGAATTATTGTCCTACCTACCGACCCTGTCAATTTTTGGCATGTTACAGGAAACAAACATTTGTATTGTTTGGCCTTAGCGAAAGTTAAAAAAAAATCGAACCGTTTTTTACCGAGTGAGCGCTAATTTTGTTACCCCTCCATTTTCACGTAGCCATACGTTACGTACGACATTAACGTTAAGCATAGCGTTGTGTCTCGTCGGCAAAATTATAATCAACATACTGACTCGAAATTGTAAAATATAAAATTTGAATGAAAGAAGATAAAGGTATAGAAACAGGATATGTGAAAAGCAACATGTATTGATTAAGGACAGTCACATATATTGGTGTCTAAATTCGCGCGGATCCAGGGGAGAGGCAGGGGGTCTGGACCCCCCCCCTCCCACTTAGATTTTTGGAGGTTCAACTTTTGCCTATTTCCAATAGACCATTTTCGAGTTACCGATCACGTTCGGATATTATACTCCGCTTCGACGTTTTGTCAAGATGCCCTACTTCCGGTTTACATTTGAGTAAAAAAATAAAGTGATCACGATTAAGAAATAAACTATTTACGCAACCAAATGGCATTGTAGCGTCATAAATGTGCACCATATACATGATTTGGGGTTGGAAAAATTCAAGCAAAAGGTATCAGTCAAAGGGGATGATCTATGTAGAAGCTGAATAGGCAGGAAAGGGGGGGGTTTACGAGGAGACATAACAAGAGACTCTGGACACTAGTCCAGGTGTATGTGACAGAGTTTTTTTGTTTGTCCAGGTGTATGTGACAAAGTTTTTTGTTTGTGACAGTTAGATGGGGATAGGCATTTGACACGACAGGTGTTTAAATGTTTGATTTTGACCTGTACATCTACCCAGTACCCCGGAAACCGGCCAACGACGTGATGCCGGGTAAAGCTTATGAGGGTGAGGGGGTGGACAGGATGAAAGGGAGGGGGAGGAATGGGCCGGGAGAGAGGGAGGAAAGGGGGCGGGAGGAGGAAGTGAGGGAAGGGTGAAATAGAGGGGGAGGGGGAGGGAAGGGGGAGAGAGGTACCCCCTAAAAGGTGTACCCTGCTGACGATCAAATATCTTGATAGTATTGATATACACAATGACATTGTATTTGTG
Organism: Pinctada imbricata; assembly: GCA_033119305.1. Lineage (NCBI taxonomy): Eukaryota > Metazoa > Mollusca > Bivalvia > Pterioida > Pteriidae > Pinctada > Pinctada imbricata. The sequence goes on from VSWD01000002.1 coordinate 47,769,782, forward strand.
ACTCTGTAATCGGAACAAGATCATGCAGAATCTAAAAGAATGAAGAAAAAAAAATGTCTGAAATAATTATCTTCTCGGACTCAGGACTGATATATTTTCCTTACCTGGCTGATCCCCCCCCTTTCCTTCTATCGGCTTTCCATTCCTCGTTTGTAAAATATTGATCAGGCCATGGGCGTGACTGGGGTGAACTCCGTCCCCTAGAGATTCACGAGAACAATTTTCATTTTAAAGTTTGCAAGCCAGATGTAAGTTGAAATGTTTGTTCAAGGATCATGACTAAATAGATACAAGAAGGTCTATCTGTGAATACGGCAAATAAAACGTTTACTTGAACTTTGAGTCTCATAGGATTTACATTTTATTTTGCGTGAAGTTTACACCCGCGCGGGTGTTGAGGCTCTGAACTCCCCTCCCCTCAAGATGTCATCATTCTATTTCTACGCCAAGATGAACCCCATCCTTGGAAAAATGTTTTAGATCCACGCAGTATTTTTATCTATAGAGCTCTATACAATTTGTTTTTTCATTATTCCAAGGTACCGTTTTCAGATTTTTTTTTCAATTTTGATCATCTTTTTTTAATGCCTTTATCATGATTAATATTTTGGTTTTACCCGGTATATGGGCCTTAACCAAAATAAGTTATCATGATTAATATTTTGCCGGGTTAAGGCCCATACCGGGTAAAACCAAAATATTAATCATGATACCTTCGTCAGGTGTACTGGGACATATCTTTCGTATCTTTCTTATTTTCTCAAGTTACCAATAGCACAAGCTGCCATTTATCAAAATAGTTTTAACCCCCCCCCCCCCCCCCCCACCCCACAAAAAAGAAAAAAAAACCCTGTTAATGCCGATTTTCATACTGAATTGATGCATTCAGAAGAGAAAGCGGCTTATATTACTTCAGAAATACTTAGTGTCATTAAAATTTTAGAACCTTTTATTTACTGACAATTTGCACAAAAAGGCAATGGCGTTAAAAAGAAGGGGGGGGGGGTTAAATCACAATTATTGTTATGTTTTAAAAAAGAAATTCAGTTGGGTTACCATTTTCTAATTTTTTATGTAAGACTTTTAAATTTTCCGTTCAAAGAATTTCCTGTTTTTCACTTTTTCAATATTTATTAGAATAATTATCTCTGTATGATATTACTGAAAAAAAAAGTTAAAATCCGATGACTTATAATCTACATTGTCATTGATGACGTAAACTTAATGGACAATACAAACAAAAGCAGCGATAATAATAATTTCCATATTCAAAGAAAAGTAGTTTTTCAATTTTGAGTAGATTAGATGGGTTTTACACCGTTGATGTCACAATATGTGACGTTGCTAAGGTAGACCGGAAGTAACCCTACTTGACGTAACTAAGCAGGTGCGTCATAGCAGTGACTAAACTGAAGGGTTTATAACGGTCATTAGTGGTAACTCGAAAATGGTCTATTGAAAGCGGTATAAAAATGTATAAAAAGCATTTAAAACAAAATTCCGGTTCGCTTTGCTAGCCCTTTACACACACACGTTTTTTTTTTCTGTAAATTCATTAAGTATTTTCTATTTTTTTTCTTAATAATTCCAAATGTCTTGGATCTCAGGATCTCATATTTTCAATACCGTTACGCCCCTTACTTCATATGATGTCACCTCTCCCATCTTTATGAAGGATTTGTCATTATAACATGTCTGATTATTTCGGAAAATGACACATCTGCTACTATTTTTTATTCTCATAAAATATAGACAAAAATTAATGTAAATTAACTTTTTACTAGCTTTTCTAGCTCGCTCCGCTTGCCGATATCAGATAATAAAATGAAATATTCATTCTTAATAAGCATCTCGATCGAGTAAACACAGATTAAAACTTAATTTCTGAACAAATTCCGGCTCGCTACGCTCGTCAATTCTTCTTAAACATAAATGTGAAAGGAAAGTTAACAAAATTTTACAGGATATGAAAGCCCCTACCAAGTAAATCCTTAGTGCATTCGTTACCCCAACCCCTCCCCGTGATTGCACTGACAAATACCAATATGACAAGAGGGCGACCCTCTCTGACCGATGGATCCGCGCATGAAATTATATCATATTTCTAAATTTAAGCGTTCTTCGTGAATTTGGCTTAGTTGATATTCCAACAACCGAACAAAGAAGTAAAATTAAAAAAAGAAAAGAAAAAGAATAATGGAAAATGGGATGGACTGCCCATGCGCAGATGTAAATCAGCCCCACCCTTCTGGGCCTCTCCTTTTGATATTCGTCAAATATTTTCATTTTCCCGATTATAATACCTTTTCAAAATTACAAAATCATCCCAGAAAGTCCTCCCTCTTTCTCAGATCTATTTTTTTTTTCTAAATTTCTAGATAAACTGTCTGATCTGACGAAGATTTCTAAAATGTACACTATTTACACTAATCACGTTCATATAAGATGACGAAGATGTCTAAAATGTACACTATTTACACTAATCACGTTCATAAAAGATGACAAAGGTGTCTAAAATGTACAATATTTACACTAATCACGTTCATATGAGATGACGAAGATTTCTAAAATGTACACTCTTTACACTAATCACGTTCATATAAGATGACGAAGATGTCTAAATGTACACTATTTACACTTATTACGTTCATATAAGATCAAGGGCGTAGGAGAAGGGGGCACCCGTGGCACTTTGTTTGTGCCCCCCCCCCCTTTTCAATCACAATATTTTATGATGCATTCACATTGATTAAAATAGCAACATTTTGTACCATAATTGATAAATCTACATTTTTTCGGTCAGTTTTCAAAACTTTTCTTTGGTTATCAAGATTCGGGGGTATATATTTTTTGGTCGGTCGGTCCGTCCGTCTGTCTGTCTGTTTGTCTGTTTGTCCGCAAAAACTTCAACCTTGGTCATAAGTTTTGAATGGTAATTGATAGGGCTTTCATATTTCACATGTGTATTCCTTGTAACAACACCTTTCCATTGATACCAAAATGTTTGACCTTGTGATCTTGACCTCGGAGTTCGACCTACTTTTGAAAAATTTTAACCTTGGCCATAACTTTTGAATGGTAAGTGATAGGGCTTTGATATTTCACATGTGTATTTCTTGTGACAACATCTTTCCATTGATACCAAAGTTTTTGACCTTGTGACTTTGACCTTGAAGTTTGATCTACTTTTGAAAAACTTTAACCTTTGCCATAACCTATGAATGGTATGTGTATTCCTTGTGACAAGACCTTTTATTGATACCAAATTTTTTGTCCTTGTGACCTTGACCTTGGAGTTTGACCTTCTTTAGAAAAACTAACCTTAGCCATAACTTTTGAATGGTAAGTGATAGGGCTTTCATATTTCACATGTGTAATCCTTGTGACAAGACTTTTCCATGGATGCCAAAATTATTGACCTTTTGACCGTGACCCTTGAGTTTGACCTTCTTTTGAAAATCTAAAATTTTGCCATGACTTTTGAATGGTAAGTGATAGGGCTTTCATATTTCACATATGACTTTCTTGTGGCAAGACCTTTCCATGGATACCGAATTTGACCTTTTGACCTTGACCTCAAAATGAACTACTTTTCATCTGTATTACCGACAAAGATGCCAACGGGGGGCATTCCTGTTTCCATAACCACATGTTTTTTTTATTATGTTATTTTTAATGGACCAAAATTGAATATGGTATTACGATAAATGATACGCAGAGGTCAACAGCATAAACACATGTCCGTCACCATTCGATCCTTATAAGATAAGGCAAGGCCGGGAAAATGTGTGTGGGGCGAGGGGGGGGTTAGTTACATTGTCCACTCGCTGTCCTACAGACTCCATTTTGAGCAGGGGGGTTACATTGTCCACGCTCTATCCTCCTGATTCCATTTTGAGCAGGGGGGAGGGTTACATTGTCCACGCTCTCTGTCCCACTGACTCCATTTTGAGCAGGGGGGGGGGGGTTACATTGTCCACGCTCTGTCCCACTGACTCCATTTTGAGCAGGGGGGGGGGGACATTGTCCACGCTCTGTCCCACTGACTCCAGTTTGAGCAAGGGTGATGGGTACATTGTCCACGCTCTGTCCCACTGACTCCATTTTAAGCAGGGGGGGGGGGGGTACATTGTCCACGCTCTGTCCCACTGACTCCAGTTTGAGCAGGGGGGGGGGGGTTACATTGTCCACGCTCTGGCCCACTGACTCCAGTTTGAGCAGGGGGGGGGTTACATTGTCCACGCTCTGTCCTACTGACTCCATATTGAGCAGGGGGGGGGGTTACATTGTCCACGCTCTGTCCCACTGACTCCAGTTTGAGCAGGGGGGGTTACATTGTCCACGCTCTGTCCCACTGACTCCATTTTGAGCAGGGGGGGGGGTTACATTGTCCACGCTCTGTCCCACTGACTCCATTTTGAGCAGGGGGGTTACATTGTCCACGCTCCGTCCCACTGACTCCATTTTGAGCAGGGGGGGGGGTTACATTGTCCACGCTCTGTCCCACTGACTCCATTTTGAGCAATCGATTATGAGTTTCAGAATATCGTATTATATAGAAATCATCTTCCTTGGAATTTCAAATTGAAATTATGTTAAAAAAAATGAAAGTATTACGTGTATACATTGCACTAAATTTAACATTCTTTATATTGTTACTAAATATTCGAGTCAAAGGTAGCATCATGATAACTCATTTATAACGAAACTATCCATAGATTTCTTTTGATCTATTTTATAAATCAATAAGATAAATACATTAATTACTTCTTTGAGACCATACACATATGCTGTGAAGGTACATATTTAAAAAATTCAATGAAGCCCAACTTATATATTATCTAAGATATCAACCCCCATCCTTATAAAAAAATAGTCAATATGTTAAATACGTTTCAAGTAAAAGTTGACCGATAAGTTAGATCCTTACAACATTTTTGAAGGGGGAGGGGGGTCAGTATTGAAATTTACATCTGCAAATCGCCGATAGACGAAGATCTTCTAAAAATACTGTAACTACGATCGTTGATTATTCCAATCAAACTTGTTCATTTTGCCTACAGCATGAATTAAATATTTAGAAACTGATCTCTTTTTCTCCTCGATCTGTGTCCACGGTTTTTTGCTCACCTGAGCCGACAGCTCAAAGTAAGCTATTGTCATGATCCGGTTTGTCTGGCATCCGTCGTCCGTCCCTTAACTTTTCACATTTTCGACTTCTCCGGCTATTAATTAATTTTGTATTAATGAGGTGCTAAAGGTAAAAGTTTGATCATTTCAGTCGGATCCCTTCAGGGGTGGATCCATTACTGGTACATGTACACCTCTTAAAAAATCCTCTCCTTCAGAACCGCATGGATCGAAAACACTACTGTTATCTGAGTGATCAGGAAGGATGTATTATTTAAGTTTGTTCATTTCGTTGAAATCCGATATCTAATTTTTGACACGTTTTATGTCATTTTGGACTTAATTATTCTAATGACAAAATTGTTATATCTTTGAATCTATTATCCCTTGACTAAATGTGTTACCAAGTTTACTTCATTTTACCATGATAAACAAAAGGTATGCTTAGGCCAAAAGAAAAAATACCTTTGTTTCCCATCACCCGACCGACCCTATTCAAACCCGCCGACCCTAACGTTTTTTTCCCGATTTTTAGTTGCATTTAGGTATTTCTTCGCCAATATTTACGATCGTCGCGCTTTACGAAATGTGTGCCAGAAATTTTAAATCTACCTATTTTGTCGAAATCTTCTGCTTTTTAACATTATCTATCACCTACCGTTTTATATTATTCTATAATTATACGCTCTTAGAAATTGTAAAAATAATCTATAATTCTCTCTCGAAACGTTGCTTATTGTACGGCTCTTTCGGACAGGTTTTGTTTTGTTTTTCCAAAAAAGGCGTACTGATTTTTATAAATACGCATTACTAGGGTTTTGATGATTTGGTAGTAATCATTAATTTACCTAGTAAAACCCAAGTGAATATTTGAGGTCATGCACGTGCCGGTCGTTTCATTTCACGCAAACGTCTTTTGTAAAACATGTAACGATGCTTCCTACGGTTTATAAAATTACGTATAAACTGAAAAATCGAAGATTCAAATGAAAGATCATCAATAAGCTTGGTGAGAACAAATTCGCAAATAGTGCAGCAATTTTATATTTGTGCGCGGCTACGCGCTTGTCGATGATTTAAAAGACCCATCTTGTCCACATTTATATTGTAAAACAACGTTTTTGTATTCGAATAAAGCTAAGACGAAAAAAAAAAAAGGCATACAGGATAAGTTTTAACAAATCAGTCATAAGACAGCTGATGGTTTGATATTTTATTCGTAGAATATTTTTTGTACGGCGTCAACGAGATAAACTTACAATATCTTTGTTCAAGCAGATCTAACCGTATTATGCTTCTATGCCTTGACGACGGATTAAACGTCTCACTCTGACAAACCAAAGCCCTGATAATTAAGTATTTCAAGCCGACTTCCTCAATAATTCCCCCCCCCCCCCTGCAACGTATTAGTGAGTGTCATTCCCGTCCTTCCGTCACACTTTTCCACATGATAACTCGTCTTAAACTCGAGATCCAAACTGATTACTTGCTTCTGACGTTATGTTTGCGGCCAGTAAATGCTGTTTTTTCTGCACATAAAGCGGATGTTTGCACCGTGAAATCGGCACTTACCGGTTGCAAAAATAACGTCAGAAGCAAGTTACTCCCATTCTGATGCTATTTCTATTTTCGAAAATTCAGATCAAAATGGTGACGTTTACTTTTAACGGCGAGTATGTTCTCGTTTTATGGTCGTACACAATGAAATTTGGCGTTATTGTGACGTTGCATTTCAATATAGGGATCAATATGGAAGTAGGCCTATTGATTTTTGGGTAAGGTCAAAGGTCTACGTCCTTGGTGTAGGAAATATTCATTTGAAATATTGGTATCCAATTGATAACTCAAGAACCTTTCCACAGTGATTTTTTTCAGTAATTTGGGAATGGGGTCGGGGCCCGTGCAATTGGGAAAATTAACGACGTTTGGGAATATTTTGCTAAGTACTAATACAGAAGTAAAATGACAGTTTATACAATCAAGAGTTCAGAATTGAATGTTTAATCAAATAATTTTCTTTTAAATATAATTTAATTTCTTATGCTTACAAAATTATGGCAAATAATTAGTAAATTTGCTACGTATGAACCAATAGATTTCACTAATTTCGGTGATTATTCCATCTGTATGTGATTGGGAAATTTTAGAGCCACAATTGGGAAAAAAAGATACTATTTTTTATTGGGAATGGGGCCGAATAACGGCCCCAAAAAGGGGAAAAAAAAATCCCTGATTTCATCTAGCCAAACCAAATTTGTGGGGATCTGCTAGTCAGAAATACCCGGCCAAAGGAAGCCTTTGATGACTATTTGGGTGGTATGTGGCTTGGTTGGGTTGGTAGGCCAGCTTCCATTCTCCAAAATAATCGCCAAAGGCTGGATTTGGTATTAAGGTATCTCGGACTAGAAATACGTTTTTTTTATCAGGAGGAGAAGCCTTTTGATTTGGTGTAATTAGGTCAAACGTCATGGTCATTGTTAGGAAAAAAACAATGAGCTCTAGATAGATAATAAAAATCCAGATTCAAGGTCACCATGCTTGGGAGGCCAGTTTTAAGAAGAGTAATAATTATCATTTAAAAACATTTACTATTTCCCAAAGATTGCAGGCACAAAATGGCCTCCTTTCTCCCTATTCTAAATCGTTAAACATTTCTGAATCTGAGTGTCAAACAGACTACACATATTTGAAGGTCATGATTCCATTTTAATCCCTTAAGATCTCTTTTGAAATATAATTATAAGCATGGCTAGAAGAATAAATAATAATAAAAAAAAATTCCAAAAAAAAAAATCCGACCGACCTACCCTATTTTTTTTCAGCATGTTATGGGAAACACACATATTTTTTTTCTAGGCCTTATGTGAAAACAAAATTGGCTGAATCTCATTTTTTGAAATTCTTATGATTTCTTTTTAGCTGAAAAAAGCGAAGAGGGTGGGGGGTCATTTCTCGCATGTTCAACTTCTTATATACTTTTTTATATTTAGAAAGAGTTTATAGTAAGAAATGCAACTGCTAAAGAATTTTGTCGAAATATCAACTTTTGGATTTTCAACATTTTCTAAAAGATTGTACATAGGTATGTTCTCCATGTCCGATGGCCCAAGTGTGGTGGGTTCAAATCCCGGCGGGACCGATTTTTTTTTTCTTTTTCAGTTTGTAGGTCACCTGAAAGGGTTCCGTCTGGCGTCCGTCCGTCCGTCCGTCCGTCGTAAAGTTTTCACATTTTTATACCCCCGCAAAGTGTGGGGGTATATAGGAATCAACCTGTCTGTCCGTCTGTGTGTCTTTTCGGACCTAAACTTTGTCAGAAATGCTCATTTTTGAACTATTTATAATAACTCTATAAATGCGTGCTTTTGTCTATTGTTTTGGTTGAAAGTTTTATTTTTTGGTACTTTTCATGATTTTTGGCTGGATTACACACAAAGGAGAATTCCGTTTATGAAATGGCGAAGTCCGTCCGTCTGTACGTTCGTCCGTCAGTGCGTCGACATTTTGGTTAAAGTGTTGCGTTTAAGTTTGTTGAGAGAAATCTGAATAGAGCGGCAACTTAAAACTTGACATGGTAATTGATCTTGGTGAGACAAAGCACATTCAACAACAAAATTTGACCTAGTGACCTTGACCTTGGAATTTGACCTACTTAAAAAAAACATTGGCTATATCCATTGAACTATAGAAGATATGGCTTTGATATTTCACATGCAGAATTTTTGACAAAGTGAAATTGACATTGACCTTTGACTTTCTTAAAAAGATACTTTAACCTAGGCTATGACCAATTTACCTTGACCTTTGACCTACATTTAAACAATAAAAGATAGGGTTTTAATATCTCACTCATAAATTTCTCATGACAATTTTTTTTTTCATTTGATATCATGACTTGACCAAGCGACCCTAATATTGACCTTTTATCTACTTTTAAATTGTAAGAGTTAGGAATTTGATATTTTACATATAAATTCCTTATAACCAGATCTTTCATTTGATATCATGACTTTTGACAAAATGGCCTTGTCTTTCACCTTTGACCTACTTTTGAACTGTAAGGGGTAGGGTTTCGACGAAGCATTGTTACGATATGACGAAATGTTAAAAGTGTTACGATATGACGAAGTGTTGTAACAATATGACGGAGTACTTGAGCGATATGACGACGCGTTGTTACAAAATAATGAAACGTTGTTACGATATGACGAAGTGTTGTAAAAATATGGCGAAATATTATTACGATGTATCGAAGCATTGTTACGATGTGTCGAAGCGTTGTTACGATGTGTTGAAGCTATGTTACGAAGTGCCGAAATGTAGTTATGAGATGACAATGCTATTTTTCTTTGTTTAATAGGATGCGTTCTAAAGTTGTCACAAAGAGTTGCTTTTATGTGACAAAGTGTTGTTATGATTTGTCGAATGTTGAATATAATGATGCGAAAAATCGCTTTAAGGAGTCGAGGAATCAATTCTTCGATGCTAGAAAGAGTTGTTACTTAAGAAATAATAACTAGCAAACCGTGGTTTGTTGTCCAGTAATTCCCCGAGTTGCATAAACCAAAGAAATTATCACCAAGCCACGAAGCGGCTAGGTGATAATTTGATTGGTTTATGCGACGAGGGGAATTACTGAACAACAAATCCCAGCTATTGCTAGTTATTATTTATATTCTAATATAATTGTTCTGCACGAGCTCCTTTGTACGTGCATGGGTGGAGCTTAGCGAACTGGACGTTCGTTGGAGATTTGACACCAGGCGAGTTCAATAGTACATATAGGGAGAAAATCTCAAGTCATGTTAGAATTTAAGACAAAATCATTGATGTGATGCTGAGAATCATTGTTACGATGCAAATAATCGAAACTTCATGTTGTCGTAATGTGAAAATCACATCATTCTTATATTTGCATCTTATTTATTAAAATAGTCAGATATTGATTTTTGTGTGTACAATTATAAATTCTAAAAATGGGAAGTTACAATATTAGTCAGCTTTGCTCTAAAAATTAACTTATATCTTTGTAGACGTTGAACCTGGTGTGAACATTTTAAAACAGAAGCTTATTGAGAGGAATAACAAGGAGACACGAGAGATCCCCCTGTCACCGGTAACAACGGACGGGGATAAGTTACCTATAGAACACCTGTTTTCGTCAGTGGTTATCAGGGAGGATGTCAAGGAGAACCGTAAGGGGAAAAAGTCAGCACAGCTCGAGGAACAGCAAGAGGGGAAAGAAGTGAAAAGTCCCGAGGATATGCTGACTAAAGACGGTAAGCCGGTCCCCCGTGTGTTTATGTTAGGGAAAGCCGCTCACGGCAAAACTACGTACTGTAAGTGGTTCCTTAAAACATGGTGCAATACTCAACAGCCAGGTATGAGTGGAAGACCGCTAAACAAATGGGAAAACGCTCTCAGTCAGTTTGACTTCGTCTTCCATATACCATTACGTCATGTAGATCCGTCACGAGCTGATGTCACAGACATGATTTGTCGGGACATTCTAGGATCTGATCCTGATCTCCAAGCAACAGCCAAACACGTGTTATCTAGCAAGAAATACCGATGTTTTATAATGATGGACGGCTTAGACGAGTGGAAGCCCGATCAGTCCGTCATAGATCGTCTCAAGTATAAAGGAATGCCTAACATAGATAACATGTCAAACTGTGTTATCTTCACCACCATGCGGCCATGGAAATTTTCTGAAGTAGAGGGAGTAAACAGCGAAGATAGAGTGATTGAAATACTGGGACTGGACGACGCAGGTATCGAATCAGTTATAGAAAAAGTACTTGTGCATTATCATGAAATGAAACCAGGTACTGCTGAATATAAGGCAAAATGTAAAGAAATCAAAAACAAACTGAAAAACAAAACTGTAAAATCCTTTATAAAGATTCCTTTATTAGCTGTAGTATGTGTACAGATATGGTATGAGGGGGAACAGGTAGGGGACAGTTTGACCAGTTTCTATATAGCCATGGTCAATATGTTGATACAAAGAGCTCATCTTAAACATGATACTCAAAAATTGAGTTTTGAATCAGTCAATGTCAGTTTACCAAAACTAATGTTTACAAAGAAAAATATCAAAAATTACTTTAATGTACTGTTAAAACTGGGAAAAGTAGCATACGAAGGTCTTTTGTCTAAAGAAATGAAGTTAGTTTTTCAGAAAGATGACTTGGAGACAAAAATAGGTGAGAGAGAATTACAGTTTGCCCTTGATGTAGGTTTAATCAGTCAGAGAGATGTACATAGCGTTATGGAGGAAAAGGTGAGTGTTCATTTCTTCCACAAATCTGTACAGGAATTCCTGGCTGCTATTTACATCGTCACCAACAAAGAGGTGAGTGATTTATTCTGTAAACATCTGTGTGATATCAAGGTCATTATGGAGTTATCTAATGTTATTATGTTTATATGTGGTATGTGTCCGTGTTTGCGTAGTGTTATATCACAGCGTGTTGTAAGTGTGGCAGACAGTGACACAAAGATCTGTAAATACAGAGAATCACTTGGCGTAGATGACAGTAATACAGTGAAGGAACTGTACAAACTACAGGTAAGTTGGCTCAGGGAGTTAGAGTACGGACAGACAGACAGCCCAGTGACAGACAGCCCAGTGACATTCCATGTATCAGATGTTTATGTTGACAGTGACATAGAGACAGTGAGGGTGACTAGGGAACTCCTGTCAGATCACCATATATACATAAGGTCACTGTTCTTAGATATGGTACCTACTGACGGAGAGGGTGGTATAACCAACACAGTAGTTAATAACTTACTCTGTGATCCACACAGTACAAGGTCACTGACCAAGGTCGATATTGATGGTGAGGACACAGATAGGACTATAAACAAGGTCTGTGGACCGTCACTGAGGGCATTAGATCTGACAGATGTTATAGTAGCTAACACTAACACGGTACCTGGTCCTGTACTGTGTCAGTGTGACAGGTTAAAGAGGTTATGGCTGAGGGACGTGACACTGGGTGACAGGGACCTGGGCCTTACACCAAATATGACATTGTTACAGAGGGTAATGTTAGAGAGAGTAAATATGACATCATCAGGGTGGGGTAGGTGGCTACAGTCTGTTATTGATATCCACCATCAGTTTGTTGTTATACTGAGGTACACTAACATAGACAGACATACTGTGTCTACTATACACTCCTCACCACATTTATCTGTAATACAGGATGATGATTGGTTAATGTTTACCAGAGTATGGCCACTGACACAGGACACACAATAAATATTATATTGTTATAACTTAAATCTGACTTGTTAAATAGGTTAAGTTTACAATAAATCAACTCCTCTGTGTATCACAGATTTATAATAAGGTAAGTTTGTTGTTTTGTTTTAGTATAAATACAATATTATAATTATATCATAAGTCAACACAGTATCAAGGTCAATATGGCTGATTATGTAGTTAATGTTTCTTATTTTCTTCAGTTTGTGTTTCGATTTGTTTATTACAAGGTAAGTTTTTATTATTTCTTTTTTTATTCAGTTTAATTTCAAATGTTTAATCTCAAATAACATCCAGAGTGGAACAAGAAAACAAAGGTGAGTACTTATTAATCAATATCTAAGATCTTGTTAAATATAATTTATTTTCCAATCAGTATTTCTAACGATAAGTTATGCTACTTTTCCCAGTAAATATGAAAAAGCATAAAAAAATATTTGTGTTTGTAAATGAAGCTTTCTTTATCTGTTATTTCCCAGCACCATATCTGTACACTGTGTTAGGCTACATAATCTTTGTACGCGATGTTTATTTCCAGGTTGACGAGTTTTCAGAAATCTGAGGAAACGGACATTTTATGTTTTCTGAAAACCGATGAACTTAATGTACTGTGTATTAATGTTGTATTGATCATGGGCGGATCTAGTGGTGGGGTTGTTACCATGTTTAAAAATTATATTCAAGATTATGAAAAGATGACAAAATTACAGGAAGTAACCCTTCAAAGTCGTCGTTAAAGATAATTATTATAGATTAATGACATTTGTCTGCTACATTCCAAATATACATATTAAATAAGGTTTGTTATAGCAATATTATAGACAGGCGACATGTTACTAATATACAGAGATGCCTTGTATTATTTGATTTATTTTCATTCAATATATTTTCCTGTTTTCTTTTGAATTTAAAGACGTTGGTTGATCTAGACAATTTTATGGGGTTATTTTTTTTTCGGGAAGGGGGGGGGGTGCGGAAATGGGGGGGGGGGTTTCTGTTACATGTAGGTGAGGTTCTTTGGGGCGGAGAGGGGGAAGGGGGTCTGTTACATGAAGGTGATGTTCTTGGGGGCGGAGGGGGGGGGGTTCTGTTACATGTAGGTTAGGTTTTTGGGGGTGGAAGGGGGAGGAGGGGGTCTGTTACATGTAGGTGAGGTTCATGGGGGCGGAGGGGGGGGGGGGCTCTGTTACAAGTAGTTGAGGTTCTTCGGGGCGGAGAGAGGAAAAGGGGGAGGGGGGAGGGGGGGGCTCTGTTAAATGTAGGTGAGGTTCTTGGGGCGGAGAGGGGGAAAGGGGGTCTGTTACGTGTAGGTGAAAAGACGAGGTTCTTAATTCTAGCGCATTTGACAGCATTCCTTAAAAGAGCTAGTTTACTGGGGAGGCCACCAATTCACGATTTTATGTCGTAGTTCGGAATTCGTTATAGTTTCAACATGTGAGTTTGAAAAAAAAATCGATAAATATATACATGTACGTAAAACATGTTAAAAGGAAGATTTTATTTGTAACAACCTGTATATGTAACGGAACTGGGAGCTGATATTATACATCCGTTTTAGTGCATTGTATTATAATTATGTGTTGTATATATAGTGTATTTTGAGTCCTTTGTATAAAAAAAGGAAAATGAAGTAAATTTAGAATTAAATTACTCTTCAGAAATATTCGTTGTTCATAGACAAAGAGAGGTAACTCTAGCAGAATTTGATCACAATTAATGAGAAAGGCGTCATTACATGTACATGGGATATTTGTCGACAAAAATATACCCATGTGATGACACATGAACTTAGATTTGTATGCATTCAGATGTCACGAAACGAAGAAAGGGAATAGTTGCCGAAAAAGTAGCACTTAGATTATGGCACTTGGACTTGAACTGATTTTTTTTCTGCATTTGAATGTTAATCTTGTCGTCGCAATCAGGCCCCTCCCTTTAACTAATGGATGGATTTAGATTAAATGAACGAGTGGAAAGCTCATGAAATGCAGATTTGCATGGAGAAAGGGGGGTGATGTATAACCAGACACGCCTGAATTATGGCCCTCGGGCTTTGGTAAACAAATTGGTTGATTTCATTGAAACTTTATACAGTGGATATAACGACATGCAGAGATCAGATATGCAAGAGTCATAAGGGGGATTCATGCCCGAAAATACTTATTGGAGCAAAAAAGTTGTATTTTTATGCATTTTAAATATCAAATGCATATCAAGAATTGATGTCAAATAAGGATATTATAGTGAATATAGCATTCTGATTGCTAACAAGACATGAAGTCTTCAGTGGTGCAGTCTTTACTTGACCTAATTATTCTAGTGATTTTTTGATTGAATGTTACATTAAAAACTACAATTGGTACATGTATCAAACTTGCACAAGGTTCGTTTTAGACGATTTAGGAGAAAATTAAGGTTAAACCCATGCCTATAATTTGTCGCTATAGGCCTAGGTTAGATTTTATCGATCTGATGTCTTGATTGGATACAATATAATATGAAAAGAGGGATGACAGTTCAGCAAAGTCCGATATAGATATCATCATTATCTGCTGCAGTTTGGATTCTTTGACAATTTCCTGTAGTTGTATCGGAATTAATGATAGTTTCCTTTAGTTAAATCGGAGTTAACCTGAACTTGATGGCATCTTTCGTTATAATGGAGCAACTATAATTTGATTTTAGAGAACGGCACATGAAAAAAATAAAGTAAAATAAATACAAACTGTCAAGAAAGTCAGATACAGAAACGGGAAACTATCATGTAATTCAGATACAATCACATGAAACTGTCATTACAGTCAGATACCACAACAGGAAATTGTCCTTATAGTCAGATGCAACAACAGGAAATTGTCATTATAGTCAGATACAACAACAGGAAATTGTCCTTATAGTCAGATACAACAACAGGAAATTGTCATTATAGTCAGATACAACAACAGGAAATTGTCATTATAGTCAGATACAACAACAGGAAATTGTCATTATAGTCAGATACAACAACAGGAAATTGTCATTATAGTCAGATACATCAACAGGAAATTATCATTACAGTCAGACACAACAACAGGAAATTGTCATTACAGTCAGATACAACAACAGGAAATTGTCATTACAGTCAGATACAACAACAGGAAATTGTCCTTATAGTCAGATACAACAACGTGAAACTATCATTAAAGTCAGATACAACAACAGGAAATTGTCATGAAAGCCAGATACAACAACATGAAACTGTCATTAAAGTCAGATACAATAAAAGGAAATTGTCATTATAGTCAGATACAATAACGGGAAATTGTCATTATAGTCAGAAACAACTACAGGAAAATGTCATGAAAGCCAGATACAACAACATGAAACTGTCATTAAAGTCAGAGACAACAACATGAAATTGTCATTATAGTCAGAAACAACTAAAGGAAACTATCATTAAAGTCAGATACAACAACAGGAAAATGTCATTATAGTCAGATACAACAACAGGAAACTATCATGAAAGTCAGATACAATTATAGGAAACTACCATTAAAGTCATAGACAACAACAGGAAATTCTCATAATAGTCAGATACAATAACGGGAAGTTTTAATTATAGTCAGATACAACAACAGGAAACTATCATTAAAGTCAAATACAACAACAGGAAGTTGTCATTATAGTCAGATACAACAACAGGAAACTATCATTAAAGTCAGATACAACAACAGGAAATTGTCATTATAGTCGGATACAACAATAGGAAACTGTCATTACAGTCAGATACAACAACAGGTAGCAGTCATTACAGTCAGATACAACAACAGGAAACTATCATTAAAGTCGGATACAATCACAGGAAACAGTAATAAAAGTCAGATACAGGAACGGGAAACTATCGTTACAATCACAGGAAACTATCATTACAGTCAGATACAATCACATGAAATTACCATTAAAGTCAGATACAACCACTGCAAACTGTCAGTGCAGTCATATACAACAACAGAAAATTGTGAATAAAGTCAAATATAATAATAGTTAACTGTCATTACAGTCAGATACAACAACAGGAGACTATCATTAAAGTCAGATACAAGTACATTAAACAGTTATTAAAGTCAGATACAAAAACAGGAAACTATCATTACAGTAAACAACAACCACAGAAAACTATCATTAGAGTCAGATACAACCACAGGAAACTGTCAATCAAGTAAGATACAACCACAGGAAACTGGCAATAAAGTAAGATACAACCACAGGGAACTGTCAATAAAGTCAAATACATGCTAAGGAACTGTTATTAAGGTCAGATACAGTCAGAGTTAACAACATAAAACTGTCATTACAGTCAGACACATTCACAGGAAACTCTCATTGAAGTCATACAATCACAGTAAACTGTCAATAAAGTCAAATAAAGCTAAGAAAATGTTTGTATCGTCAAATACAGCCACAGGAACCTGTCATAACAGTCAGATTCAACAACTGTAATTCCAGCCAAATACAAGAACAGGAAATTCATTAAAGTCAGATACCATCACATGACACTGTCATCACAGTCAGATATAGCCAAAGAACCATATCATTAAAGTCTGACATAACTACAGGAAACCATTATCAAAGTCATATACAATCACAGTAAACTTATTAACGTCAAATACAGCCATAGGAACCTGTCACTACAGTCAGATTGAACACCAGGAAACTGTCATTACAGTCAGACACAACAACAGGAAACTGTCATTACAGTCAGACACAACATCAGGAAACTGTCATTACAGTCAGACACAACAACAGGAAACTCATTACAGTGAGATACAACAACAGGAAACTGTCATTACAGTGAGATACAACAACAGGAAACTGTCATTACAGTCAGACACAACAACAGGAAACTGTCTTA
>VSWD01000002.1:47787575-47834320 GCA_033119305.1 Pinctada imbricata
TTTAATGACAATTTCATGTTGTTGTATCTGACTATAATGACAATTTCCTGTTGTTGTATCTGACTTTAATGATAGTTTCCTGTTGTTGTATCTGGCTATAATAAAACTTCCCGTTATTGTGTCTGACTATAATGACAATTTCCTGTTGTTGTCTCTGACTTTAATGGTAGTTTCCTGTGATTGTATCTGACTTTCATGATAGTTTCCTGTTGTGTATCTGACTATAAGGACAATTTCTGTCGTTGAATCTGACTGTAATGACAGTTTCCTGTGTTGTATCTGACTTTCAGATAGTTTCCTGTTGTTGTATCTGACTATAAGGACAATTTCCTGTTGTTATATCTGACTGTAATGACAGTTCCTTTGATAGTATCTGACTTTCATGATAGTTTCCTGTTGTTGTATCTGACTATAAGGACAATTTCCTGGTTGTATCTGACTTTCATGACAGTTTCCTGTTGTTGTATCTGACTTTAATGAGTGTCCTGTTGTTGTCTGACTATAATTAAAACTTCCCGTTATTGTATCTGACTATAATGACAATTTCCTGCTGTTGTATCTGACTATAATGACAGTGTTTCCTCTTGTTATATCTGACTTTAATGACAATTTCATGTTGTTGTATCTGACTTTCATGACAATTTCCTGTTGTTGTATCTGACTATAAGGACAATTTCATGCTGTTGTATCTGACTATAATGACAATTTCATGTTGTTGTATCTGACTTTAATGACAATTTCCTGTTGCGGTATCTGACTTTAATGACAATTTCATGTTGTTGTATCTGACTTTAATGACAATTTCATGTTGTTGTATCTGACTATAATGACAATTTCCTGTTGTTGTATCTGACTTTAATGATAGTTTCCTGTTGTTGTATCTGACTTTAATTATAGTTTCCTGTTGTTGTATCTTATTCTGATGATAGTTTCCTGTTGTTTTATCTGACTTTATTGACAATTTCCTGTTGTTGTATCTGACTGTAATGATAGTTTCCTGTGATTGTAACGATAGTTTCCCGTTCCTGTATCTGACTTTTATTACTGTTTCCTGTGATTGTATCTGACTTCAATGATAGTTTCCTGTTGTTGTATCTTACTATAATGACAATTTCCTGTTGTTGTCTCTGACTTTAATGGTAGTTTCCTGTGATTGTATCTGACTTTAATGATAGTTTCCTGTTGTTGTATCTGACTATAATTACAACTTAATGTTGTTGTATTTGACTTTAATGATAGTGTCCTGTTGTTGTATCTGACTATAATTACAACTTCCCGTTATTGTATCTGACTATAATGACAATTTCCTGTTGTTGTCTCTGACTTTAGTGGTAGTTTCCTGTGATTGTATCTGACTTTCATGATAGTTTCCTTTTTCTGTATCTGACTATAATGACAATTTCCTGTTGTTGTATCTGACTTTAATGATAGTTTCCTGTTGTTGTATCTGACTATAAATAAAACTTCCCGTTATTGTGTCTGACTATAATGACAATTTCCTGTTGTTGTCTCTGACTTTAATGGTAGTTTCCTGTGATTGTATCTGACTTTCATGATAGTTTCCTGTTGTGTATCTGACTATAAGGACAATTTCCTGTCGTTGAATCTGACTGTAATGACAGTTTCCTGTTGTTGTATCTGACTTTCAAGATAGTTTCCTGTTGTTGTATCTGACTATAAGGACAATTTCCTGTTGTTATATCTGACTGTAATGACAGTTTCCTTTGATAGTATCTGACTTTCATGATAGTTTCCTGTTGTTGTATCTGACTATAAGGACAATTTCCTGTTGTTGTATCTGACTTTCATGACAGTTTCCTGTTGTTGTATCTGACTTTAATGATAGTGTCCTGTTGTTGTATCTGACTATAATTACAACTTCCCGTTATTGTATCTGACTATAATGACAATTTCCTGCTGTTGTTTCTGACTATAATGACAGTGTTTCCTCTTGTTGTATCTGACTTTAATGACAATTTCATGTTGTTGTATCTGACTTTCATGACAATTTCCTGTTGTTGTATCTGACTATAAGGACAATTTCATTTTGTTGTATCTGACTATAATGACAATTTCATGTTGTTGTATCTGACTTTAATGACAATTTCCTGTTGCTGTATCTGACTTTAATGACAATTTCCTGTTGTTGTATCTGACTTTAATGACAATTTCATGTTGCTGTATCTGACAATAATGACAATTTCCTGTTGTTGTATCTGACTTTAATGACAATTTCCTGTTGTTGTATCTGACTTTAATGACAATTTCCTGTTGTTGTATCTGACTTTAATGACAATTTCCTGTTGTTGTATCTGCCTTTAATGACAATTTCCTGTTGTTGTATCTGACTTTAATGACAATTTCCTGTTATTGTATCTGACTATAATGACAATTTCCTGTTGTTGTATCTGACTTTAATGACAATTTCCTGTTGTTGTATCTGACTATAATGACAATTTCCTGTTGTTTTATCTCACTTTAATGACAATTTCCTGTTGTTGTATCTGACTATAATGACAGTGTTTCCCGTTATTGTATCTGACTATAAGGACAATTTCATGTTGTTGTATCTGACTATAATGACAATTTCATGTTGTTGTATCTGACTTTAATGACAATTTCATGTTGTTGTATCTGACTTTAATGACAATTTCCTGTTATTTTATCTGACTATAATGACAATTTCCTCTTGTTGTATCTGACTTTAATGACAATTTCATGTTGTTTTATCTGACTTTCATGACAATTTCCTGTTGTTGTATCTGACTATAAGGACAATTTCATGTTGTTGTATCTGACTATAATGACAATTTCATGTTGTTGTATCTGACTTTAATGACAATTTCCTGTTGCTGTATCTGACTTTAATGACAATTTCATGTTGTTGTATCTGACTTTAATGACAATTTCATGTTGCTGTATCTGACTATAATGACAATTTCCTGTTGTTGTATCTGACTTTAATGACAATTTCCTGTTGTTGTATCTGACTTTAATGACAATTTCCTGTTGTTGTATCTAACTTTAATGACAATTTCCTGTTGTTGTATCTGCCTTTAATGACAATTTCCTGTTGTTGTATCTGACTTTAATGACAATTTCCTGTTATTGTATCTGACTATAATGACAATTTCCTGTTGTTGTATCTGACTTTCATGACAATTTCCTGTTGTTGTATCTGACTATAATGACAATTTCCTGTTGTTTTATCTGACTTTAATGACAATTTCCTGTTGTTGTATCTGACTATAATGACAGTGTTTCCCGTTATTGTATCTGACTATAAGGACAATTTCATGTTGTTGTATCTGACTATAATGACAATTTCATGTTGTTGTATCTGACTTTAATGACAATTTCATGTTGTTGTATCTGACTTTAATGACAATTTCCTGTTATTTTATCAGACTATAATGACAATTTCCTCTTGTTGTATCTGACTTTAATGACAATTTCCTGTTATTGTATCTGACTATAATGACAATTTCCTGTTGTTGTATCTGACTTTAATGACAATTTCCTGTTGTTGTATCTGACTTTAATGACAATTTCCTGTTGTTGTATCTGACTTTAATGACAATTTCCTGTTGTTGTATCTGACTTTAATGACAATTTCCTGTTGTTGTTTCTGACTCTAATGACAATTTCCTGTTGTTGTATCTGACTTTCATGACAGTTTCCTGTTGTTGTATCTGACTTTAATGACAATTTCATGTTGTTGTATCTGACTTTAATGACAATTTCATGTTGTTGTATCTGACTTTCATGACAGTTTCCTGTTGTTGTATCTGACTTTCAAGATAGTATCCTGTTGTTGTATCTGACTATAAGGACAATTTCCTGTTGTTGTATCTGACTTTAATGACAATTTCCTGTTGTTGTTTCTGACTATAATGACAATTTCATGTTGTTGTATCTGACTATAAGGACAATTTCCTGTTGTTGTATCTGACTTTAATGACAATTTCCTGTTGTTGTATCTGACTTTCATGACAATTTCCTGTTATTGTTTCTGACTATAATGACAATTTCCTGTTGTTGTATCTGACTTTCATGACAGTTTCCTGTTGTTGTATCTGACTTTAATGACAATTTCATGTTGTTGTATCTGACTTTAATGACAATTTCATGTTGTTGTATTTGACTTTCATGACAATTTCCTGTTGTTGTATCTGACTTTCAAGATAGTTTCCTGTTGTTGTATCTGACTATAAGGACAATTTCCTGTTGTTGTATCTGACTTTCATGACAGTTTCCTGTTGTTGTATCTGACTTTCAAGATAGTTTCCTGTTGTAGTATCTGACTATAAGGACAATTTCCTGTTGTTGTATCTGACTTTAATGACAATTTCCTGTTGTTGTTTCTGACTATAATGACAGTGTTTCCTGTTGTTGTATCTGACTATAAGGACAATTTCATGTTGTTGTATCTGACTGTAATGACAATTTCATGTTGTTGTATCTGACTATAAGGACAATTTCCTGTTGTTGTATCTGATTTTAATGACAGTTTCATGTGATTGTATCTTATTGTAATGATATGTTCCTGTGATTGTAATGACAGTTTCCTGTTCCTTTATCTGACTTTAATTACTGTTTCTTGTGATTGTATATGAATTTCATGATTGTTTCCTGTTGTTGTATCTGACTTTCATGATAGTTTCCCGTTTCTGTATCTGACTTTATTGACAGTTTGTATTTATTTTACTTTATTTTTTTCATGTGCCGTTCTCTAAAATCAAATTATAGTTGCTCCATTATAACGACAGTAAACTGACCTAGAGACCCATATCAACCATGAAGATCTGTCTAAAGATCGAAAGATGCCAGCAAGTTCAGGTTAACTCCGATTTAACTAAAGGAAACTATCATTAAAGTCCAATACAACTACAGGAAACTGTCACAGAATCCAAACTGCAGCAGATAATGATGATAACTATATCGGACTTTGCTGAACTGTCATCCCTCTTTTCATATCATATTGTATCCGATAAAGACATCAGGTCGATAAAATCTAACCTAGGCCTATAGCGGCAAATTATAGGCATGGGTTTAACCTTAATTTTCTCCTAAATTGTCTAAAACGAACCTTGTGCAAGTTTGATACATGTACCAATTGTAGTTTTTAATGTAACATTCAATCGAAAAATCACTAGAATAATTAGGTCAAGTAAGACTGCACCGCTGAAGACTTCATATCTTGTTAGCAAATCAGAATGTAATATTAACATGCTTATTTGACATCAATTCCTGATTTGCATTTGATATTTAGAATGCATAAAAACATAACTCTTTTGGTCACGGCTCCAATAAGTATTTCTGGGCATGAATCCCCTTGATGACTCTTGCATCTCTGATCTCTGCATGTCGTTATATCCACTGTATAAAGTTTCAATGAAATCAACCAATTTGTTCACCAAAGCCCGAGGGCCATAATTCAGGTGTATCTGGTTATACATCATCCCCCTTTCTCCATGCAAATCTGCATTTCATGAGTGTTCCACTCGTAAATTTTAATCTAAATCTATCCATTAGTTTTGGTGGGGGGGGGGGCGCTGATTGCGACGACAAAGATTAACATTCAAAATGCAAAACAAAATCAGTTCAAGTCCAAGTGTCATAATATAAGTGTTACTTTTTCGGCAACTATTCCCTTTCTTCGTTTCATGACATTTGAATGCATAAAAATCTAAGTTCATGCGTCATCACATGGGTATATTTTTGTCGACAAATATCCCATGTACATGTAATGACGCCTTTCTCATTAATTGTGATCACATTCTGCTAGAGTTACCTCTCTTCGTCTATGAACAACAAATATTTCTGAAGAGTAATTTAATTATAAATTTACTTCATTTTCCTTTTTTATATACAAAGGATTCAAAATACGCTATATATACAATACACAATTATAATACAATGCACTAAAACGGATGTATAATATCAGCTCCCAGTTCCGTTACATATAGAGGTTGTTACAAAAAAATCTTCCTTTTCCCATGTTTTACGTATATATTTATCGATTTTTTTCAAACTCATATGATGAAACTATAACGAATTCCGAACTACGACATAAAATCTTGAATTTCCGGCCTCCCCAGTAAACTAGCTCTTTTAAGGAATGCTGTCAAATGCGCTAGAATTAAGAACCTCGTCTTATCACCTACATGTAACAGACCCCCCCCCTTTCTCCGCCCCCAAGAGCCTCATCTACATGTAACAGACCCCTCCCCTTTCCACCCCCCCCCCGAAAAAATAACCCCATAAAATTGTCAAGATCAACCTACGACTCTAACTTTAAATGAAAACAGGAAAACATATTGAATGAAAAGAAATAAAATAACACAAGACATCTCTGTAGTCTATATTAGTAACGTGTCGCCTGTCTATAATATAGCTATATCAACCTTTATTTATTATGTATATTTGGAAGGTAGCAGACAAACTTCATTAATCTATAATAATTATCTTTAACGACGACTTTGAAGGGTAACTTCCTGTAATTTTGTCATCTTTTCATAATCTTTAATATAATTTTTAAACACGGTGACAACCCCACCACTAGATCCGCCCATGATCAATACAACATTAATACACAGTACATTAAGTTCATCGGTTTTCAGAAAACATAAAATGTCCGTTTCCTCAGATTTCTGAAAACTCGTCAACCTGGAAATAAACATCGCGTACAAAACATTATGTAGCCTAACACAGTGTACAGATATGGTGCTGGGAAATAACAGATAAAGAAAGCTTTATTTACAAACATAAATATTTTTTTTGTTTTATCATGTTTACTGGGAAAAGTAGCATGACTTATCGTAAGAAATACTGATTGGAAAATGAATAATATCTAACAAGATCTTACATATTGCTTAATAATTACTCCCCTTTGTTTTCTTGTTCCACTCTGGATTTTATTTTAAATTAAACATTTGAAATTAAACTGAATAAAAAATAGAAATAATAAAAACTTACCTTGTAATAAACAAATCGAAACACAAACTGAAGAGAATAAGTAATATTAACTACATAATCAGCCATATTGACCTTGATACTGTGTTGACTTATGATATAATTATAATATTGTATTTATACTAAAACAAAACAACTAACTTACCTTATTATAAATCTGTGATACACAGAGGAGTTGATTTATTGTAAACTTAACCTATTTAACCAGTCAGATTTAAGTTATAACAATATAATATTTATTGTGTGTCCTGTGTCAGTGGCCATACTCTGGTAAAGTTTAACACAGACCTACCTAACAAAGGACCATCCAGTGTTACAGATAAATGTGGTGAGGAGTGTATAGTAGACACAGTATGTCTGTCTATGTTAGTGTCCAGTGTTACAGATAAATGTGGTGAGGAGTGTATAGTAGACACAGTATGTCTGTCTATGTTAGTGTCCCACAGTGTAACATCAAATTGATGGTGGATATCAATAACAGACTGTAGCCACCTACCCCACCCTGATGATGTCATATTTACTCTCACTAACCATACCACCTGTAACAATATCATACCTGGTGTAAGGCCCAGGTCCCTGTCACCCAGTGTCACCTTATACAGCCATAACCTCTGTAACCTGTCACACTGACACAGTACAGGACCAGGTACCGTGTTAGTGTTAGCTACTTTAACCCACCACAGATATAATGTCCTCAGTGACGGTACACAGACCTTGTTTATAGTCCTATCTGTTTTATCACCATTAATATAGACCCTGGTCAGTGACCTTGTACGGTGTGGATCACTGAGTAAGTTATTAACTACTGTGTTGGTTATACCACGATCTCCGTCAGTAGGTACCAAGTATAAGTACAGTGACCTTATATATATATATGGTGATCAGACAGGAGTTCCCTAGTCCCCCTCACTGTCTCTATGTCACTGTCATCATCAACATAAACATCTGATACATGGAATGTCACTGGGCTGTCAGTCACTGGGCTGTCTGTCTGTCCGTACTCTAACTCCCTGAGCCAACTTACCTGTAGTTTGTACAGTTCCTCCACTGTACTGTTACCTCCCAGTGGTGATTCTCTGTATTTACAGATCTCTGTGTCACTGTCTGTCACACTTACAACACGCTGTGATATATCACTACCCAAACACGGACACATACCACATATAAACATTATAACATTAGATAACTCCATAATGATCTTGATATCACACAGATGTTTACAGAATAAATCACTCACCTCTTTGTTGGTGACGATGTAAATAGCAGCCAGGAATTCCTGTACAGATTTGTGGAAGAAATGAACACTCACCTTTTCCTCCATAACGCTATGTACATCTCTGTGACTGATTAAACCTACATCAAGGGCAAACTGTAATTCTCTCTCACCTATTTCTGTCGCCAAGTCATCTTTCTGAAAAACTAACTTCATTTCTTTAGACAAAAGACCTTCATATGCTACTTTTCCCAGTTTTAACAGTACATTAAAGTAATTTTTGATATTTTTCTTTGCAGACATTAGTTTTGGTAAACTAACAGTGATTGATTTAAAACTCAATTTTTGAGTGTCATGTTTAAGGTGAGCTCTTTTTATCAACATATTGACCATGGCTATATAGAAACTGGTCATACTGTCCCCTATCTGTTCTCCCTCTGACCATATCTGTACACATACTACAGCTAATAAAGGAATCTTTATAAATGATTTTACAGTTTCATTGTCTAATTTACTTGTAATTTCTTCATATTTGGCCTCAAATTCAGCAGTACCTGGTTTCATTTCATGATAATGTACGAGTACTTTTTCTATAACTGATTCGATACCTCGTCGTCCAGTCCCAGTATTTCAATCACTCTATCTTCGCTGTTTACTCCCTGCACTTCAGAAAACTTCCATGGCCGCATGGTGGTGAAGATAACACAGTTTGACATGTTATCTATGTTAGGCATTCCTTTATACTTGAGACGATCTATGACGGACTGATCGGGCTTCCACTCGTCTAAGCCGTCCATCATTATAAAACATCGGTATTTATCGCTAGATAACACGTGTTTGGTTGTTGTATGAAGAACGGTATCTGATCCTAGAATGTCCTGACATATCATGTCTGTGACGTTCGCTCGTGACGTATCTACATGACGTAATGGTATATGGAAGACGAAATCAAATTGACTGAGAGCCTTTTCCCACTTATTTCGCAATTTCCTACGAACACCGCGCTGTTGAGTATTGCACCATGTTTTAAGAAACCACTTACAGTACGTAGTTTTGCCGTGAGCGGCTTTCCCTAACATAAACACTCGGGGGACCGGCTTACCGTTTTTTGTCAACATATCCTCGGGACTTTTCACTTCTTTCCCTTCTTGCTGTTCCTCGCGCTGCGCTGACGTTTTCCCCTTACGGTTCTCCTTGACATCCTCCCTGATAACAATTGACGAGAAAAGGTGTTCTATAGGTAACTTATCCCCGTCCGTTGTTACCGGTGACAGGGGGATCTCTCGTGTCTCCTTGTTATTCTTCTCAATAAGCTTCTGTTTTAATACACTCACGTCAGGCTCCACATCTACAAAGATAAAGAGTACCAATTTTAATGATTATTTTTTACAAAGACACGAAACTTTTGAAGAAAACTTAGCTATCTGTGACCTAATTAGTCCTGATTAGGTGATTGTATCTCCTAATTAGGTGATAGCTAAGTCCTAATTAGGTGATAGTATCTCCTAATTAGGTGACAGTATCTCCTAACTAGGTGATAGCTTAGTCCTAATTAGGTGATAGTATCTCCTAATTAGGTGATTGTATCTCCTAATTAGGTGATAGCTAAGTCCTAATTAGGTGATAGTATTTCCTAATTAGGTGATATTATCTCCTAATTAGGTTATAGCTAAGTCCTAATTAGGTGATAGTATCTCCTAATTAGGTGATTGTATCTCCTAATTAGGGGATAGCTAAGTCCTAATTAGGAGATAGTACGTCCTAATTAGGTGATAGCATGTCAAAACTAGAACTGCCCTAAAGTGACGAATTATACCCCCCCCCTCGGGGCGTTTTTCTCCAATCGGATTCATTTATGACATAGGAATCTATATGTTAAACATCATAGCCATATCCCTTACATTAAAAAAGTAGGTCAAAGATCAAGGAAACTAGGTCACAAACCATGGTATCAAATGAAAGCTCTGATCGTGAGGAATCTACATGTGAAATATCAAAGCCCTATCCCCTACAGTTTAAAAGTAGGTCAAAGGTCAAGGTCACTAGGTCAAAAGTCATGGTATCAAATGAAAGTTCTGGTTATGAGGATTCTATATGTGAAATATCAAAACCCTATCCCTTCTAGTTAACAAGAGGCCCAAGGGGACCACATCGCTCTCCTGAGGAGACTGTATGTACGTTTTCAATCAAAGTCAGTATAAGAACTGAAGAAAATCACATTTAGTGAAGCTTTGAGAAGGACAATGTGTACTTAATTCCTGTAAAGTTTGGTGACATTCTGTGCAGTAGTTTAATAGGATAAGTCAAAAATGTGTCATACAATTAGAACCTATGGAGGACATCTTGGGTTTCCGATCGGCTCGAAAAACACAAACTTGGTAGACTAAGAGGGCAATGAGTTTTTGCTTCCAGTGATGTTACATGAAATTCTATGCAGCGGTTTCAGAAGAGAAGTCGAAAATGTGTCAGCCAATCAGGGCCTGTGGCGGCCATCTTGGATTTCCGATCGGCTCAAAAAACAAAAATTAGGTAAAGGACATCGAGTTCTTGCTTCCTGTGAACTTTCATGAAATTATGAGCAGCTGTTTCAGAGGAGAAGTCGAAAATGCGTCAGCCAATCAGAGCCTGTGCCAGCCATCTTCGATTTCGGATCGGCTCGAAAAACACAAACTTGGTAGAAGGCATTGAGTTCTTGCATCCTGTGAAGTTTCGAAAGCTTCTGTGTAGCGGTTTCAGAGGAGCAGTCAAAAATGAGCTTGTGGCAGTCATCTTTGATTTCTCATCAGCTCAAAAAAACACAAACTTGGTAGAGGGCATGGAGTGCTTGGTTTCTGTTAAGTTTCATGAAATTCTGTGCAGCGGATTCAGAGGAGAAGTCGAAAATGTGTCAGCCAATCAGAGCCTGTGGCGGCCATATTGGATTTCAGATCGGCTCAAAAAACAAAAAAAGTTGGTAGAGGGTATTGAGTACTTGCTTCCTGTGAAATTTCGTGAAATTCTGTGCAGCGGTTGCAGAGGAGATGTCGAAAATGTTAAAAGTTTACACCGGACGGACGGACGGACGGACGACGACGACGACGGACGGAAGACGGACGGCGCGCTATGACAATAGATCACTTGAGCTTCGCTCAAAGGTCAAGATCAAGGTCATTATGTCAAAAGTCATTATATCAAATAAAAGCTCTCATCATGAGGAATCTATATGTTAAATATCAAAGCCCTATCCCTTATAATTAAAACGTAGGTCAAAGGTCAAGATCAAGGTCACTAGGTCAAATGTCATGATCTCAAATGAAAGATCTCATCATGCGGAAGATATATGTGAAATACCAAAGCCCTACCCCTTATAGTTTAAAAGAAGGTCAAAGGTCAAAAGTAGGCCAAGGTCACTAGGTCAAAAGCCATGGTATTAAATGAAAGATATAGTCATGGGGAATATATATATGTGAAATATCAAAGCCCTATCACTTATAGTTTAAAAGTAGGTCAAAGGTCAAAGTCAAGGCCACAAGGTCAAATGTCATGGAGTAATACTTGTTATGATGAATGCGCATATGAAATATCAAAGCCTTATCACTTTTACTTGAAGAGATATTCGCTTTAAGAACTTCTTAACCAAAATATTACTACAAGGTCAAAGTCAAGGTCACTGAGTCAAATGTCTTGGTATCAAAATGTAGCACTTATTATGGTGAATGTGTGTATGAAATATGAAAGCCCTATCACTTACATGTGAAAAAAATACATGCTTTAAGAACTTCTTAACCAAAATATAACTATAAGGTCAAAGGTCAAGGTCAAGGTGACTAGGTCAAATGTCTTGGTATCAAAATGTAGAATTTATTATGGTGAATGCATGTATGAAATATGAAAGCCCTTAATATTCGAAACACGTGTCTGTTGCATGTAAATTGATTTGGAATTTTCTTCAAGAAGGTAGAGAGTTGGAACCCTTCGCCATTATCTTATTATATCCTAATTAGGTGATAGCTTAGTCCTTATTAGGTGATAGTATCTCCTTCTTATCTCCTAATTATGTGATAGCTAAGTCCTAATTAGGAGATGAAAAATTTCAGAATGTGGCATTAGGTGATAGCTTAGTACTAAGTAGAATATGGTATGTCCTAATTAGGAGATAGCTAAGACCTAATTATACCTTATTAGGTGAGAGTATCTCCTAATTAGGTGATAGCTAAGTCCCAATTACAGATACAGATACTTTATTCCTTAAATCATACGATGAGTACAATGATAATTATATAATGGCATAACGTGTAGTCTAATAAGTACATTACAAACGCAAAAATGGATTGCATATCAAATACGTATCTATATATAGGTATATTACTGGAGCTCGTAAAAAAGTTCCCCGCGAGGGGTTTGACAGTAAGTGTTTTGAATATATTTCCCTGACATGGTCGCCATAGCACTTTCTATATAGACATAACGTCAGACAGTGCATGCATTTTATATACTGTGTTCTTTATCGTGCAGTAACATTGACGGCGGGTGCGGCTAGCCAACAGGGGATGCTTACTCCTCCCGGGCACCTGATCCCACCTCTAGCTTGCTAGGGGTCCGTCGATGCTCAACATAGTGCTCTATTGTGAGTGCTGTTGAGATTATCGTCAGGATCTTCTTTAACTCATTTCAACGGTTGTTTTCTACTGCAGAATAATCTGTGGCAGTCATTAAAGTGAATTTACGTAAAAAGGAAACATCTTGCATGCCCGATTCTTAGTACGTACTGGTTAAAATGTCCCTTCTGGATTTTTGAGGATGCGTTACTATCATCTCATGAATTTCGAGAGCTTCGAGTTACTATCATAAGAAATTTGCGTTACTATCGTCTTGGCTAAAAAAATCACAGCCTGTTTTCTGCTCTAAATAGAAAGATAATAGATTTACGAAGGTTCCCCTATCATAATAATTTGTATATGTACATTTCCATCGCTTCAGATTGTTTATATACATTAGAATAAGTGAAATAAAAGGGAAAAATCGTTTCTGCCTGTTTTTGTGTCCGCCATTTTCGAATGATAGTAACTAAAGTTACTATCATCGGTTTAACACCAGTGTTATATGACTATAAGATCAAATAATGAGTGCTTTTTGTAATTCAAATTTTGGTTAATTAAAATATTTCCAAACCTATTTATGCACCAGACACCTGTTTCCGATAGTAAATGCTCATTATTGATGGTTTCAGCCAATTTGATTTTCAGACACAGTCAAAATTGATTTCAGTCCTTTAGTTTTTATTATTTTTTTCTCAGCTTAAATTTTTACTATGTATTTAATTTACAGAGAGGACGCGGCTTTAAATTTCATGAGGGGTCGATTCAGTGGCATTATTGAAGAAAATGTATGACCAAATAGCGTTGGAGGTATGGTGTTCAGATGTTAACCTCCTTTAACAACGATGCTATTTTTGATGAAACAACAAGTTTCCGAAATAGCCAAGTAACATTTATTATGTGAAAGTGATAAAGGGCCAAAACAAAGTGTAACGTGAAACTGTCTGAGCGGAATTAAAGTACACGGATCGCCTCTAAGCTTACATGAGCAACTCATAGATATAGAGGTTACTTCTATACGAGTTTTGATTTTTCGGGTATCAATGCTAAAAGTAGAATAATTCGTTATTTCTGATGAATGCTGAACGAAGAATATATCTTTATTGTGTTTTTAGATAAAAGTACAGAGGAAAAGCTTTTATTAGCGAAGATTCTGACCCATCAATGAATTCTAAATGTCATTTGTGACCTTGAAGTGGTGACGTTGACCTACTTAGTTTTTGTTTTTGTTTGTATGCTTGTTGTTTGTTTGGTTTGTTTGTATTTTTATTTTCAGTGTGATTGACGTTCTGCAACGAATCGTGATATACATGTACAGTTTGGACACCTTATGCTGAACGTCTTTTTCTTCGGAGTATATAAAGAAAATATGCGAATTCACGAAATATGGATAAACATAGGTGCAATATCTGCAATATACGGGGGAAACATTTTAATCGATTATTTTACATAGTAAAATTCAAATTAAAACTGAAAGTAAATCATTTCCTCACGGGATCGCCCATAAAATTGAGAACTAACGATAAATTCACTTTCATTCATTTCTCGAGGTACATGTACTTTTATGAAACATTGCATGATTTTCTTTAAAGTTAAATCTGTTTGAAAGGGTCCAAACTACAGGAGCTCGATGCCGACAATCCTCACTGACACCCAGGCGGATATTCTTGTGGATCGTTGGTATCGGGCTCCTGCGGTCCGAACAAATAAAATTTATATGTTTTTCCTTTTCATGATTATTAAAGACGGATCCATGCAGAAGACGGATCTTGAAGGGCAACTTGAATCATTTAAGTTTTCAAAATAGTATTACATCTATTATATAAAGTTACAAATATGAGAGAACTCAACAAATAGAGAATTCCATCGACAAAACATTAAAACGTTTGTGTTACATATTCTTTATTCACAGATACCGGGTCAAATAGCTCAGAACTAGATGATTGAAATCAATTTGGACTGTGTCTGAAAATCACATTGGCTGGAAGCATCTGTAATGAGGATTTACCAGTGGTGGATTTAGAGGGTCGCCCCCCCCCCCTTTTTTAAGCCAAAGTTATTCATTCAGAATACTCTTTTTATGCTTAATCTCTTTACTTTTGGGGGAAATTTTCGGCTCGCTTAATTCGCTCGCCGCACTTAAGTTTTCTTTAGCTGTCTATTTTTACGTCTTCACTTTGTCTTCACCTTTCTTTGTCATCGTGTTTGAACGGATTCATATGTCATAATTGTATACAAAATTCAAAATCAAATTAACACTTGAATAATAACATTTTCATGGGCCGCTCTAACCAGGTTAGACAGGTTAATAGTGGGGTTGCAATGTCTTAATCTTCCCAACCTTCCCCAATTGGTCAATCAAATATAGAGCATGGAAAATTAGAGAGAGGTTGTATTCTTAGATTAAATGTAACCATCTCTTCCAAAAATGTTACGGCTCGCTCCGCTCGCCATTGTGTAATAAAGTTGTATAACAAAATGAATACTTTATATCTTAAAATGTTCCGGCTCGCCACTCTCGCCAGTCTGCCAAATGTATCAAGAAACTTTACACCATGTACATGCAGTGGAAATGAACTCCCCCCTCCCTCCACCACTTCTTAATTGGATCATCAGTCTTAAGATTCACGTTTTTCGTCTTCGACTTTTTTTTTTGCTTGTCAAATTTTCTGTGAACAATTTTCTTCGAGCTGAAACCTTGCCCCCCGCCCCCCCTTTTCTGAAATCCTAGATCCGCCACTGGTCTGGTGCATAAATTGGTTTGGAAATATTTTTGGAAAGTATTCATTATTTTGATCTTTAAGCGTCCATGCAGGACTAGCGGCCGTGGAGCATCGTCAAACATGGAAAGAGCTGTCAGCCCAGGGGACCGGTCCGACCAAGTTTGAGTTCATGTTACGACTAATCTGACAATACATACACACAGCAACATACACCATATTCACACGAATAGGAAGGTATCCGTAAAAAGGAATGCAATGTTGTTTTTCCAGAAAAAATACAAAATAAGCAAATAATGCTTACAAAATAAGCTGACATACGCAAAGTTTATCATATTTTGACACATTTGATATTTCCCATATCTGATCGATGGTTGATCAGAATTCTGTCATTTTTGTTAAACTTTCATTCCTTCTTCTTTATCACAAACATTTTACAAATTTTTCCTGGTTTTTGTTTTCTTCTTAATATTATCGTCTTCCACAAAGAAAAAAAAAATCCTCATTTTTTTTCAAAATGACGTCAACAGTGACCTCGTCGTCAAACTATGTACAGAAATTATCTAGTTTATGGATGAATCATCTTCATATTTAAATCACCAACTTGCGTGCGTAATAACAGTAGGATAAATACATTGAGAAATGTAACCGGCATATAAAGTTACAACTATGAGAGAACTCAACAAAGAGAAAATTCCATCGACGCGACAGTAAATTTTTTGTGCTACATTTTTTTTATTCACAGATCCCAGGTCAAATAGCTGAGATGCCTACCTTAAGAACTATATGGAATGGTCAAATCCAAGGCTGGTTCTGTATAAGTCACTGGTTGTCATGTTCGTATTACGTGACTGTCCCTTATATGACTAGTTAAGGATTCCGACTTCCGTCGGAATCCTTTCTGTTATTGTATTGTCTTTTCTTTATTCTTATTATTCTTATTATTATTCTTACCCCCAAGCCTATCCAGAGACGTTACAACAAAGTACCGCATCATATGATAAAATGGAAAGTATCATGTGAAAGAGCAAATAAAGAACTTCATTTAAATTTTTTTTTCTTGTCGAAAAGTTCACATATGCCCCCGCTAGAGGCCATCAAAGGTAAAATCTTTAAAACCTTATAGCTCCTAAACTAACCGTGCAATTTGAATGAAATTTGTTTTATATTGATCTTTGGGAAATTTGCAAACTTTTATACGCTTACATGCTCGATAAAATATTTACGGTTTTCGCGCTATTTTGGGTTGAAAATGGAACTTTAAATTGGCACAGTGCCAATTTATACAGTTTTTGAGATTTTGAGTTGAAACTTGGAAGGTAGGTTACTTATAGGTAGTCATTGATGATGACCTAGTTTCAAGGTCAAATTATGATTCTCAAGGTCACAACAAACTTTTGTCTATAGAACAAAGACTATTTGACCATGACAGTTCAAACTTCATTAATACAATTATTGATCCAAGCCCTTTCACCTTGACCTTGACCCTAGGTCAAATTCTCATTCTCAAGGTCACAACAAAATTTTTCCTATAGAAAAAAGACCATTTGACCTTGAGAGTTCAAACTTGGCGCAATTATTCCTTGCATTAAGTCCTTTCACCTTGACCTTGACCCAAGGTCATTTGTTCGATTTCAAGGTCACAACAGACGTTTGTTGATAAAATAGTGAGCTTTGAATAGATGAAAAGGAATCTTGATGAGAATTAACTAAAATGCTTATCTTTCATCCATGACCTTGGTTCAAGGCCAAATAAACTTTTTCAAGGTCATAACAAACATTTACTCTTGTAGGATTGATAGGATTTTGTTCTTAAATATTTATTCTTCACACAAGTAGTACTTCCTATTTGAACTTTACATAGTAAGATAGATAACTCTTTTATTCTTGTTCTCTGTTTCCTTTTTATCTTAGTAGCATAACTTGTCTGTACTTTCATGCTGTTGTCATTCTCTATTTATAGAAATTTTCTCATTGCTAATTCATTGTGCAATTCTTTTAATTTAAAAGGAATCAAAATGGATACAATAGATCTAGGAGTTTTATAAAGACTCAATTGCCGTAATTTTAATAGCTTTTATTGGTGGCGTCGTCATCCGGTGTCATGCATTCAAAGTAAAAAGCTACAAAAAAAAAAAGAAAATACAATCACTATTGTGTCACTATTTGATCCAAAATTACATTAATACAGCACCATACATGTCAGACAGAAATTGATTAATCGAATAAAATGAAAAATTTCTATTGCGCAATTACATTGCAAAATTACAAATAAATTGTGAAAAAATGTGCAATGAAATCAAGTACTGCTTTCCATACTTTCTTATAAAGATGACATTCATCACATTTGATAGGCACGGTGCAATTCTGAAATGTGTGAGAGTCAGATATACAACATCTATAGCATAAGTTATGTTCCCTCAAAAACAGTCTTCGCTCCTGGAGAGTCTTTTTGCGAAAAGCTTTACAATGATTCAATGTATGACTTAGCGTAGGGTGTAACGGGCATTTACTGGCAGGTTCCTCTTTGACGCCCGTCTTTTTCACGTCAATTTTCCCTTTCTGCTGACCGTAACTCTGAAAACGTGGTTTCCACTTGGTTTCCTGTGGTGAATACAAACCAGGGTCATTCAGTGTAGTAGCTGTTTCCTTTACGAATTCACAGAATATGCGAAAAGGTGGGTATGCAACATCATTAGATTGTTTGTACTTAGACGCTTTCGTTGCCCATTTTCCTTGCAGTGCACTAGTTAGCTTCTGAGCAATAGGTAATACACCAACCGAAGTATCAAAATATGCGAACAGTCCACTGTAAGTCGAGTCTTCCTTCAATGCCTTTATCTCACAAAGTATATCATAAAGCTCATAAAGTTTCTTAGGTTCATGAATTTTCGGAAATTTGTTGAGCTTTGATTTAATCGCATTTTCTACCATCTCAGGTGAGCCATATCTCTCACTGAGTCGCTGCCATAAAACCGCTAGACCTTGATTTGAATTACCTGTTGTAGCAGCTCTTATGCTTCTAGCATGTTGCTTAGACTCTGGTCCGAGCCAACGGACTAAGAGATCAAGTTCCTCGGGAGCCGAAATACATGCATCTTTAACGAGTGACTTAAAACTAGTTTTCCACGCAACAAAATTTTCCGGCTTATCATCGTAGTTTGTTAGCCTGGTAAGCATTAAGTCTTTCTTAAGCATGAAACTCGCAAGATCATAGACATTGTTCTGCGGCACAAAACTCTCTGCACGAGGATTCAAAACAGGTGGATTTGTAGCGGGTGGATTTTCCACAGGCGGATTTGCAATATGCGGATGAATAGGTGTATCACACACGGATAGATTTGCCGCATTTAAGTTTGGTAAGTTTTGAGGTATTTGTGGGAGAATGCGTTTTCCTCTAGTTTTCGGAGTCACATTTACCAAATCACTATCCTTCTTAATCGGATGCTGATCATGCACAGGTGAGTAAAATGTTTGATTCGCCATTTCATTGATGTATTGCTGTACTCGAATCGAAGTATCAATCGTTGATTTAAGACTCGTATCTGATGAGTCGGAATCATCACACACCCTCATATTGGCTTCCGCTACAGCCACTTTCAATTCGGCATCAAGAATATGCTGGTCTGCTTGCATATTTGCTTTTTTACGAGCACTTTCCGCAAGAGCTACTTTCTCCTCCTCCTCTACTCTCGCCTTTTCCCTTTGTAAATGAGCTTGACGTGTAGCAAACGACATCTTAGTACGTGCAGTTTCAAGTTCTGCTAATAGTTTTAATCTGTACATAGAGGAAGATGAAGACGTCCCTGTTAACGACGTATCTAATGAAGCACTACTACTAGCTGTCAAAAAGTTCTACTTTTTACACGTGCACTTTTTGATGCGGCTTTAACATCAGTGTGAGTATCATTTGGTGTCTGCGGTGGAGTTAACCCTCCTGGGTCTGCAGTGGATGTGGTGGGATGCTGCCCTCCCTCCATGATGATGATGAGTTGACTGGATGGCCTAAGCTGTTCCAGGTCTTTTTACTATAAAGACTCAATTGCCGTAATTTTAATAGCTTTTATTGGTGGCGTCGTCATCCGGTGTCATGCATTCAAAGTAAAAAGCTACAAAAAAAAAAGAAAATACAATCACTATTGTGTCACTATTTGATCCAAAATTACATTAATACAGCACCATACATGTCAGACAGAAATTGATTAATCGAATAAAATGAAAAATTTCTATTGCGCAATTACATTGCAAAATTACAAATAAATTGTGAAAAAATGTGCAATGAAATCAAGTACTGCTTTCCATACTTTCTTATAAAGATGACATAGACCTATAACATGACCTTGACCTTTGTACGCATACATGCATTATGGGTTGAATCCAATACACAATTTGAATACACATCAAATTGCATATAATCCTTTATAATAATGAATCACTTTAATAATGATGATATATTGCAAGGAAAAGATGAAAATACAAATGCACAAAGCATGTGGAGAAATGTATACAAAAATCACACTTGCAGACTCGGTCTACCTGTTTGCATAAAACTAGGTCATGTCGGCCAGTTGAAAGACCTGAATATTCACAAAAATAACATACTTCTCCATATCATCATGTAAAATCAATAAAGGACATATATCTATGAACATTAAGGATGTAAATAAAACCAATGATAATGTATAAACTTACACCATGGGGCCATAAAGATTATTTTTGCCTGTCCTGGCAGGTACAACGCTGACATTGTGCTATCTGGTATAGATCGATATAGAACGGAAGTTCAAGTTGCTTAGCGACTACAGGTAGATTACACACAAGACATATCGCATGATGATACAATTCGCTCTTTATCGAGTCATAAACATTACACTCCCCGCATAATATCGTAATGATATTACTTTAACATTATCATAAAATAAATTGCAAAAAGTATTTATCAATTATCAAATAAATTCACAAAAATTTAAATCATTTAGCAATAGAATGGAATCAGCAATAGAATGAAATCACAAAAATTTACTTTACGCACTCAGTTCAATGTATAATTAGAAAAATTTCAATGAAAAATGATTGAATGCACAAATGTTCAAACAAATGTGATTGACAAAGTCCAAAACTTAATTCTTCAAACAGTGTAATCTAGCTTATTCAACTAACACAACTAATTCTGTAACAGGACGAATATACGTAGTAGGTTTGCCGTCTCTGACAATACGTACTTCGACAGTTCGCACTTTGTTGTCTGTTTCGCTCTTAAACACATTAATGATGAGACCAATAGGCCATTGTCCGCGAGGTAAGTCCTTTTCGCGTAGCAAGATAACATCACCGATTTTGACATCTGGTTGTGCAGTATGCCATTTTTGTCTGATTTGAAGGTTTTGCAGAAAGCCTTCTTTCCAGCGTTTCCAAAACATGTCGGATAAGCATTGCACATGCTTCCATTGCGAGCGATATATTTCACGTATGTTGGTTCCAGCAGATGGGTGAACGTCTGGAAAGTCTTTCTGGGTGAGCAACATAGACGGACTTATGATATACGGATTCTCTGGATCTGTTGATATCGGACAAATTGGACGGGAATTCACAATTGCGCACACTTCGCTCATAAACGTGCATAAAACTTCATGCGTTAGCTGTTTCGCACTAGCATCGAGAAGCATGGAGTCAAGTATTTTGCGCGATATCCCGATCATCCTCTCCAAAGAACCGCCGCGGTGCGAAGAATGTGGAGGATTGAAAATCCATACAATTCCATGTTCACGGAGAAAATTATGCACTGGCCCTTTCTCTGTAAATATGGCCTCAGCTTTGATGTCGTCTAACGCTCCGATGAAGTTAGTGCCCCGATCAGAACGGATTTCCTTCACAGGTCCTCGGAGTGATATGAACCTGCGCAACGCATTAATAAATTAACTGCTGCTCATTTCCCCAATCACTTCTATGTGAATTGCTCGGGTTGTCATACAAGTAAATAACACTGCCCAACGTTTGCTATTGGACATTCCTCCTCGGGTCTTTCTGGAAAGCACAGACCATGGCCCGAAAACGTCAAGGCCAATAGAAGAAAATGGGGGGGCCTGGTTTCACTCGATCTGTTAGTAAGATGCCCATTTGTTGAAACTCAAGTTTCCCTCTAAGCTTTCGACATTTCACGCATTTATGTATGACGGAATTTACTAAGCGCTTACATCCAACGATCCAATACCCCTTAGATCTGACGGCACCTTCGGTTAAAAGTCTGCCCTGGTGATAACCTTTCTCGTGCAGGTGAGTAACGATAAGTTTTGCAACATGCGATTTTCCAGGAAGAATAATTGGATGTCGTTCATCTATAGACAAAGGTGCGTTAGACAGACGACCACCGACACGTAATATCCCTCGGTCATCAAGTACGGGATACAGAGCGATAATATTGCTAGTTGCAGGTAAGGGTTTCTTCTCACGGATAAGACCAATTTCGTCATCATATGCGCATGCTTGGATGTTTCGGATAATATGCAGTTCGGCTTCAAGATCCACATCAACAGCTTTCAGAGTAATTGGTGTTTTACGCACTTTAGCAATCCAAAGTTTGCAGATGCTACGGAGTCTGCTTTCCGCTTGTATCAGTCTTTTCCAGGTAGAGAACCTCTCAAACCTATCAACAATAGACTGGTCAACTTTAGTTTTCATAACAGAAATGATAGGCCTCACCTCCTTGTCCGTATTTGGATCGATAAGAGGGTAAGTTGAAGAGTCAACAGAGTCTGCGGTAAGTAATTGTGGCGGTCCGTTTAGCCACATGCTTTGCGAAAGCGTTTCAACGGTTGCTGAGCAACGCGTCCCAATGTCTGCAGGGTTGTTCTGTGTAGAAACATAACTCCACTGATCAGATTTCGAGCGCTTTAATATGATGCTGACGCGGTTGCAAACATACTTATAAAATCTGCGTGTACGGTTGTTCAAGTATCCCAATACCACCTTACTATCTGTATAATACTTGAAACAGTTTGCATCTAAGTCTAGTTGCTTAGTAATAGTTTGCGCTAGTTCTGTTGCTAATACGGCTGCGCAAAGTTCAAGGCGTGGGATTGTGTGACCTTGTCGAGGTGCTATCTTTGACTTTCCTACAATGAATCCAACATGAGTATTTCCCGCCTCATCACTGGTTCGCAGAAATGCAACAGCTGATATTGCTTTTTCCGAAGCATCGGAGTAGATGTGTACCTCTTTCGTAATAGCGGAAGTCAAAGAGATAGGAGTAAGCATCCTAGGTATCCGCAAATTCTCTAATGCGGCAAGTGATAGCCTCCAATCTGACCACTCTTTTTCACGATCGTTCTGTAAGGGGTCGTCCCAGCCTTCTTTGTACTCGCAAATTTCACGGTACAAAATCCTGCCATGAATAACTATAGGTGCGATAAAACCTAGAGGATCGAACAAACTGTTAATGACTGACAAGAGTCCTCTCTTAGTAAACGGTTTGTCGGGAATGCGAGCACTAAACCATGTAAACGTCATGCAGTCAGAGTTAATGTCCCACGATAGCCCTAAACTCTGTTGCATAGGTAATTCGTCTGCATAAATATCGAGTGTTTTAAGATTTTTCTCCAAATCTTCTGTAGGGAAAGAATTCATGACATCCATATCATTCGACACGATCTTATGAAGTCGTATTTTTGCTTCATTCATAAGAACGGTTTGGGTCCTTTGCAACAAACTAATTGCATCATCACTTGATGGTAACAAGACTAACGCGTCATCAACGTAAAAGTTCCTCGTAACAAACTCTTTGATATCGTCTTCTGCATTCTCAACAGTTTTACGCAAACCTAGGTCGCTATCGCTGGAGATGGCGTATTTCCGAACACTTGGACCTTCATGCGAAATTCAATGAGATCCTCACCCAAGTTGTTATTTCTATGCCAGAAAAATCTGAGAAAATCACGGTTGTCTTCCTTGACTAAAAACGAGTAGAACATGAGTTCAATGTCTGCGGATATTGCCACCTTGTCCTTGCGAAATCGCAATAGCACTCCTAATAAGTCATTGGTAAGGTTTGGTCCTTTAAGCAGAACGTTGTTCAAAGAAATGCCATCAAACTTCACAGAGGAGTCGAACACTCCACGAATTTTATCAGGTTTGCGAGGGTGATAAACCCCAAATAACGGTAAGTACCAGCATTCTTTGCCAGGGTTCATAGGTGGAGCCACTTCTAAGGCGCCACTTTGAGTGATACCTTCCATAAAGGTTATGAAATGTTCCCGTTTAATTGGATTCCTCTGTAGATCTGCATCAAGCATGTGAGCCCGTTTAAGAGCTTGAAGTCGGTTACTAGGCAACCGGGGCCTAGGTTCTTTAAATGGAAGAGGCGCTTTCCATTTACCACAAGGATCCTTCGTAAATCCATTTCCCATTATGTCGAGAAACTGGCGATCATCTAAAGAGAGTCCGATTTCATCATCGTTAGCGGTTTTCTTGAAAATATCAGACATGCATATATCTGAGTAAGGTACACTTTCCTGTGTAACGTAAAATCTACTCGAGCATGGCTCGAAAATCGATTCGCGGTCCTGCGATATTGTATTCGTCTTGAATACTGCAATGTTGGTAGAGCTATGGTGTTTACCATTTAGACAAACGTTGCCTATAACAACCCATCCTAGGTTCAATTTCAGAGCAAATGGTGCGTTATTCTGCCCTGTTCGTTGATCATGTATGTGGTGGGCCTCTATCAGGTCCCTGCCTATGAGCATAAGAATGTCCGCACTGGAATCCAAAGCAGGTATAGGTAGATCCTTAAGATGATTGTGATGCTTTATAACCTCGGAGGTTGCAATTTCTTCCCTGTCATCAGGAATATCATTATATTCCGTAATTGGCGGTAAATTCATGATAACGGAGCCATCTAGTGATGCCACTATCTAACCGGAAATGATCCGTCCACTAGTCTGAATACGTCCTGCGCAAGAAGTAAGTGTAAATGAATGTGATTGGCTCATTGGTACTTTGAGATGGTCAAAAAGCTTAGACCTTCCCAAAGAAGTGTTACTTTGGTCATCTGTGAGAGCGTAAAGGCGCAAGCATTTACCGGGATTGTCCTTAGGATATACGTTTACCAAAACGGCTTTAGCACAAGACCGACCGCTAAAGTTCTTTCCACAAACAGTTGTACACTTAGTCAATACTTCCTCCTGTTGAGCTTGAGGTTGAGGTCGAGACTGCTCCCCGCCATTCTGACTGTCAGCTTTGTTTAGGTTACTTCCCGTGCCACTACCATCCTTTGTAAACTTATGCAATGCGGTTGTGTGCTTTAAACTGCCGCATTCATCACATTTGATAGGCACGGTGCAATTCTGAAATGTGTGAGAGTCAGATATACAACATCTATAGCATAAGTTATGTTCCCTCAAAAACAGTCTTCGCTCCTGGAGAGTCTTTTTGCGAAAAGCTTTACAATGATTCAATGTATGACTTAGCGTAGGGTGTAACGGGCATTTACTGGCAGGTTCCTCTTTGACGCCCGTCTTTTTCACGTCAATTTTCCCTTTCTGCTGACCGTAACTCTGAAAACGTGGTTTCCACTTGGTTTCCTGTGGTGAATACAAACCAGGGTCATTCAGTGTAGTAGCTGTTTCCTTTACGAATTCACAGAATATGCGAAAAGGTGGGTATGCAACATCATTAGATTGTTTGTACTTAGACGCTTTCGTTGCCCATTTTCCTTGCAGTGCACTAGTTAGCTTCTGAGCAATAGGTAATACACCAACCGAAGTATCAAAATATGCGAACAGTCCACTGTAAGTCGAGTCTTCCTTCAATGCCTTTATCTCACAAAGTATATCATAAAGCTCATAAAGTTTCTTAGGTTCATGAATTTTCGGAAATTTGTTGAGCTTTGATTTAATCGCATTTTCTACCATCTCAGGTGAGCCATATCTCTCACTGAGTCGCTGCCATAAAACCGCTAGACCTTGATTTGAATTACCTGTTGTAGCAGCTCTTATGCTTCTAGCATGTTGCTTAGACTCTGGTCCGAGCCAACGGACTAAGAGATCAAGTTCCTCGGGAGCCGAAATACATGCATCTTTAACGAGTGACTTAAAACTAGTTTTCCACGCAACAAAATTTTCCGGCTTATCATCGTAGTTTGTTAGCCTGGTAAGCATTAAGTCTTTCTTAAGCATGAAACTCGCAAGATCATAGACATTGTTCTGCGGCACAAAACTCTCTGCACGAGGATTCAAAACAGGTGGATTTGTAGCGGGTGGATTTTCCACAGGCGGATTTGCAATATGCGGATGAATAGGTGTATCACACACGGATAGATTTGCCGCATTTAAGTTTGGTAAGTTTTGAGGTATTTGTGGGAGAATGCGTTTTCCTCTAGTTTTCGGAGTCACATTTACCAAATCACTATCCTTCTTAATCGGATGCTGATCATGCACAGGTGAGTAAAATGTTTGATTCGCCATTTCATTGATGTATTGCTGTACTCGAATCGAAGTATCAATCGTTGATTTAAGACTCGTATCTGATGAGTCGGAATCATCACACACCCTCATATTGGCTTCCGCTACAGCCACTTTCAATTCGGCATCAAGAATATGCTGGTCTGCTTGCATATTTGCTTTTTTACGAGCACTTTCCGCAAGAGCTACTTTCTCCTCCTC
This sequence comes from Pinctada imbricata, assembly GCA_033119305.1. Taxonomy (NCBI): domain Eukaryota; kingdom Metazoa; phylum Mollusca; class Bivalvia; order Pterioida; family Pteriidae; genus Pinctada; species Pinctada imbricata. Next base: position 47,813,719 of record VSWD01000002.1, read on the forward strand.
CTCTACTCTCGCCTTTTCCCTTTGTAAATGAGCTTGACGTGTAGCAAACGACATCTTAGTACGTGCAGTTTCAAGTTCTGCTAATAGTTTTAATCTGTACATAGAGGAAGATGAAGACGTCCCTGTTAACGACGTATCTAATGAAGCACTACTACTAGCTGTCAAAAAGTTCTACTTTTTACACGTGCACTTTTTGATGCGGCTTTAACATCAGTGTGAGTATCATTTGGTGTCTGCGGTGGAGTTAACCCTCCTGGGTCTGCAGTGGATGTGGTGGGATGCTGCCCTCCCTCCATGATGATGATGAGTTGACTGGATGGCCTAAGCTGTTCCAGGTCTTTTTACTATAAAGACTCAATTGCCGTAATTTTAATAGCTTTTATTGGTGGCGTCGTCATCCGGTGTCATGCATTCAAAGTAAAAAGCTACAAAAAAAAAAGAAAATACAATCACTATTGTGTCACTATTTGATCCAAAATTACATTAATACAGCACCATACATGTCAGACAGAAATTGATTAATCGAATAAAATGAAAAATTTCTATTGCGCAATTACATTGCAAAATTACAAATAAATTGTGAAAAAATGTGCAATGAAATCAAGTACTGCTTTCCATACTTTCTTATAAAGATGACATAGACCTATAACATGACCTTGACCTTTGTACGCATACATGCATTATGGGTTGAATCCAATACACAATTTGAATACACATCAAATTGCATATAATCCTTTATAATAATGAATCACTTTAATAATGATGATATATTGCAAGGAAAAGATGAAAATACAAATGCACAAAGCATGTGGAGAAATGTATACAAAAATCACACTTGCAGACTCGGTCTACCTGTTTGCATAAAACTAGGTCATGTCGGCCAGTTGAAAGACCTGAATATTCACAAAAATAACATACTTCTCCATATCATCATGTAAAATCAATAAAGGACATATATCTATGAACATTAAGGATGTAAATAAAACCAATGATAATGTATAAACTTACACCATGGGGCCATAAAGATTATTTTTGCCTGTCCTGGCAGGTACAACGCTGACATTGTGCTATCTGGTATAGATCGATATAGAACGGAAGTTCAAGTTGCTTAGCGACTACAGGTAGATTACACACAAGACATATCGCATGATGATACAATTCGCTCTTTATCGAGTCATAAACATTACACTCCCCGCATAATATCGTAATGATATTACTTTAACATTATCATAAAATAAATTGCAAAAAGTATTTATCAATTATCAAATAAATTCACAAAAATTTAAATCATTTAGCAATAGAATGGAATCAGCAATAGAATGAAATCACAAAAATTTACTTTACGCACTCAGTTCAATGTATAATTAGAAAAATTTCAATGAAAAATGATTGAATGCACAAATGTTCAAACAAATGTGATTGACAAAGTCCAAAACTTAATTCTTCAAACAGTGTAATCTAGCTTATTCAACTAACACAACTAATTCTGTAACAGGACGAATATACGTAGTAGGTTTGCCGTCTCTGACAATACGTACTTCGACAGTTCGCACTTTGTTGTCTGTTTCGCTCTTAAACACATTAATGATGAGACCAATAGGCCATTGTCCGCGAGGTAAGTCCTTTTCGCGTAGCAGGATAACATCACCGATTTTGACATCTGGTTGTGCAGTATGCCATTTTGTCTGATTTGAAGGTTTTGCAGAAAGCCTTCTTTCCAGCGTTTCCAAAACATGTCGGATAAGCATTGCACATGCTTCCATTGCGAGCGATATATTTCACGTATGTTGGTTCCAGCAGATGGGTGAACGTCTGGAAAGTCTTTCTGGGTGAGCAACATAGACGGACTTATGATATACGGATTCTCTGGATCTGTTGATATCGGACAAATTGGACGGGAATTCACAATTGCGCACACTTCGCTCATAAACGTGCATAAAACTTCATGCGTTAGCTGTTTCGCACTAGCATCGAGAAGCATGGAGTCAAGTATTTTGCGCGATATCCCGATCATCCTCTCCAAAGAACCGCCGCGGTGCGAAGAATGTGGAGGATTGAAAATCCATACAATTCCATGTTCACGGAGAAAATTATGCACTGGCCCTTTCTCTGTAAATATGGCCTCAGCTTTGATGTCGTCTAACGCTCCGATGAAGTTAGTGCCCCGATCAGAACGGATTTCCTTCACAGGTCCTCGGAGTGATATGAACCTGCGCAACGCATTAATAAATTAACTGCTGCTCATTTCCCCAATCACTTCTATGTGAATTGCTCGGGTTGTCATACAAGTAAATAACACTGCCCAACGTTTGCTATTGGACATTCCTCCTCGGGTCTTTCTGGAAAGCACAGACCATGGCCCGAAAACGTCAAGGCCAATAGAAGAAAATGGGGGGGCCTGGTTTCACTCGATCTGTTAGTAAGATGCCCATTTGTTGAAACTCAAGTTTCCCTCTAAGCTTTCGACATTTCACGCATTTATGTATGACGGAATTTACTAAGCGCTTACATCCAACGATCCAATACCCCTTAGATCTGACGGCACCTTCGGTTAAAAGTCTGCCCTGGTGATAACCTTTCTCGTGCAGGTGAGTAACGATAAGTTTTGCAACATGCGATTTTCCAGGAAGAATAATTGGATGTCGTTCATCTATAGACAAAGGTGCGTTAGACAGACGACCACCGACACGTAATATCCCTCGGTCATCAAGTACGGGATACAGAGCGATAATATTGCTAGTTGCAGGTAAGGGTTTCTTCTCACGGATAAGACCAATTTCGTCATCATATGCGCATGCTTGGATGTTTCGGATAATATGCAGTTCGGCTTCAAGATCCACATCAACAGCTTTCAGAGTAATTGGTGTTTTACGCACTTTAGCAATCCAAAGTTTGCAGATGCTACGGAGTCTGCTTTCCGCTTGTATCAGTCTTTTCCAGGTAGAGAACCTCTCAAACCTATCAACAATAGACTGGTCAACTTTAGTTTTCATAACAGAAATGATAGGCCTCACCTCCTTGTCCGTATTTGGATCGATAAGAGGGTAAGTTGAAGAGTCAACAGAGTCTGCGGTAAGTAATTGTGGCGGTCCGTTTAGCCACATGCTTTGCGAAAGCGTTTCAACGGTTGCTGAGCAACGCGTCCCAATGTCTGCAGGGTTGTTCTGTGTAGAAACATAACTCCACTGATCAGATTTCGAGCGCTTTAATATGATGCTGACGCGGTTGCAAACATACTTATAAAATCTGCGTGTACGGTTGTTCAAGTATCCCAATACCACCTTACTATCTGTATAATACTTGAAACAGTTTGCATCTAAGTCTAGTTGCTTAGTAATAGTTTGCGCTAGTTCTGTTGCTAATACGGCTGCGCAAAGTTCAAGGCGTGGGATTGTGTGACCTTGTCGAGGTGCTATCTTTGACTTTCCTACAATGAATCCAACATGAGTATTTCCCGCCTCATCACTGGTTCGCAGAAATGCAACAGCTGATATTGCTTTTTCCGAAGCATCGGAGTAGATGTGTACCTCTTTCGTAATAGCGGAAGTCAAAGAGATAGGAGTAAGCATCCTAGGTATCCGCAAATTCTCTAATGCGGCAAGTGATAGCCTCCAATCTGACCACTCTTTTTCACGATCGTTCTGTAAGGGGTCGTCCCAGCCTTCTTTGTACTCGCAAATTTCACGGTACAAAATCCTGCCATGAATAACTATAGGTGCGATAAAACCTAGAGGATCGAACAAACTGTTAATGACTGACAAGAGTCCTCTCTTAGTAAACGGTTTGTCGGGAATGCGAGCACTAAACCATGTAAACGTCATGCAGTCAGAGTTAATGTCCCACGATAGCCCTAAACTCTGTTGCATAGGTAATTCGTCTGCATAAATATCGAGTGTTTTAAGATTTTTCTCCAAATCTTCTGTAGGGAAAGAATTCATGACATCCATATCATTCGACACGATCTTATGAAGTCGTATTTTTGCTTCATTCATAAGAACGGTTTGGGTCCTTTGCAACAAACTAATTGCATCATCACTTGATGGTAACAAGACTAACGCGTCATCAACGTAAAAGTTCCTCGTAACAAACTCTTTGATATCGTCTTCTGCATTCTCAACAGTTTTACGCAAACCTAGGTCGCTATCGCTGGAGATGGCGTATTTCCGAACACTTGGACCTTCATGCGAAATTCAATGAGATCCTCACCCAAGTTGTTATTTCTATGCCAGAAAAATCTGAGAAAATCACGGTTGTCTTCCTTGACTAAAAACGAGTAGAACATGAGTTCAATGTCTGCGGATATTGCCACCTTGTCCTTGCGAAATCGCAATAGCACTCCTAATAAGTCATTGGTAAGGTTTGGTCCTTTAAGCAGAACGTTGTTCAAAGAAATGCCATCAAACTTCACAGAGGAGTCGAACACTCCACGAATTTTATCAGGTTTGCGAGGGTGATAAACCCCAAATAACGGTAAGTACCAGCATTCTTTGCCAGGGTTCATAGGTGGAGCCACTTCTAAGGCGCCACTTTGAGTGATACCTTCCATAAAGGTTATGAAATGTTCCCGTTTAATTGGATTCCTCTGTAGATCTGCATCAAGCATGTGAGCCCGTTTAAGAGCTTGAAGTCGGTTACTAGGCAACCGGGGCCTAGGTTCTTTAAATGGAAGAGGCGCTTTCCATTTACCACAAGGATCCTTCGTAAATCCATTTCCCATTATGTCGAGAAACTGGCGATCATCTAAAGAGAGTCCGATTTCATCATCGTTAGCGGTTTTCTTGAAAATATCAGACATGCATATATCTGAGTAAGGTACACTTTCCTGTGTAACGTAAAATCTACTCGAGCATGGCTCGAAAATCGATTCGCGGTCCTGCGATATTGTATTCGTCTTGAATACTGCAATGTTGGTAGAGCTATGGTGTTTACCATTTAGACAAACGTTGCCTATAACAACCCATCCTAGGTTCAATTTCAGAGCAAATGGTGCGTTATTCTGCCCTGTTCGTTGATCATGTATGTGGTGGGCCTCTATCAGGTCCCTGCCTATGAGCATAAGAATGTCCGCACTGGAATCCAAAGCAGGTATAGGTAGATCCTTAAGATGATTGTGATGCTTTATAACCTCGGAGGTTGCAATTTCTTCCCTGTCATCAGGAATATCATTATATTCCGTAATTGGCGGTAAATTCATGATAACGGAGCCATCTAGTGATGCCACTATCTAACCGGAAATGATCCGTCCACTAGTCTGAATACGTCCTGCGCAAGAAGTAAGTGTAAATGAATGTGATTAACTCCTTGGTACTTTAAGATGGTCAAAAAGCTTAGACCTTCCCAAAGAAGTGTTACTTTGGTCATCTATGAGAGCGTAAAGACGCAAGCATTTACCGGGATCGTCCTTAGGATGTACGTTTACCAAAACGGCTTTAGCACAAGACCGACCGCTAAAGTTCTTTCCACAAACAGTTGTACACTTAGTCAATACTTCCTCCTGTTGAGCTTGAGGTTGAGGTCGAGACTGCTCCCCGCCATTCTGACTGTCAGCTTTGTTTAGGTTACTTCCCGTGCCACTACCATCCTTTGTAAACTTATGCAATGCGGTTGTGTGCTTTAAACTGCCGCATTCATCACATTTGATAGGCACGGTGCAATTCTGAAATGTGTGAGAGTCAGATATACAACATCTATAGCATAAGTTATGTTCCCTCAAAAACAGTCTTCGCTCCTGGAGAGTCTTTTTGCGAAAAGCTTTACAATGATTCAATGTATGACTTAGCGTAGGGTGTAACGGGCATTTACTGGCAGGTTCCTCTTTGACGCCCGTCTTTTTCACGTCAATTTTCCCTTTCTGCTGACCGTAACTCTGAAAACGTGGTTTCCACTTGGTTTCCTGTGGTGAATACAAACCAGGGTCATTCAGTGTAGTAGCTGTTTCCTTTACGAATTCACAGAATATGCGAAAAGGTGGGTATGCAACATCATTAGATTGTTTGTACTTAGACGCTTTCGTTGCCCATTTTCCTTGCAGTGCACTAGTTAGCTTCTGAGCAATAGGTAATACACCAACCGAAGTATCAAAATATGCGAACAGTCCACTGTAAGTCGAGTCTTCCTTCAATGCCTTTATCTCACAAAGTATATCATAAAGCTCATAAAGTTTCTTAGGTTCATGAATTTTCGGAAATTTGTTGAGCTTTGATTTAATCGCATTTTCTACCATCTCAGGTGAGCCATATCTCTCACTGAGTCGCTGCCATAAAACCGCTAGACCTTGATTTGAATTACCTGTTGTAGCAGCTCTTATGCTTCTAGCATGTTGCTTAGACTCTGGTCCGAGCCAACGGACTAAGAGATCAAGTTCCTCGGGAGCCGAAATACATGCATCTTTAACGAGTGACTTAAAACTAGTTTTCCACGCAACAAAATTTTCCGGCTTATCATCGTAGTTTGTTAGCCTTTTAAGCATTAAGTCTTTCTTAAGCATGAAACTCGCAAGATCATAGACATTGTTCTGCGGCACAAAACTCTCTGCACGAGGATTCAAAACAGGTGGATTTGTAGCGGGTGGATTTTCCACAGGCGGATTTGCAATAGGCGGATGAATAGGTGTATCACACACGGATAGATTTGCCGCATTTAAGTTTGGTAAGTTTTGAGGTATTTGTGGGAGAATGCGTTTTCCTCTAGTTTTCGGAGTCACATTTACCAAATCACTATCCTTCTTAATCGGATGCTGATCATGCACAGGTGAGTAAAATGTTTGATTCGCCATTTCATTGATGTATTGCTGTACTCGAATCGAAGTATCAATCGTTGATTTAAGACTCGTATCTGATGAGTCGGAATCATCACACACCCTCATATTGGCTTCCGCTACAGCCACTTTCAATTCGGCATCAAGAATATGCTGGTCTGCTTGCATATTTGCTTTTTTACGAGCACTTTCCGCAAGAGCTACTTTCTCCTCCTCCTCTACTCTCGCCTTTTCCCTTTGTAAATGAGCTTGACGTGTAGCAAACGACATCTTAGTACGTGCAGTTTCAAGTTCTGCTAATAGTTTTAATCTGTACATAGAGGAAGATGAAGACGTCCCTGTTAACGACGTATCTAATGAAGCACTACTACTAGCTGTCAAAAAGTTCTACTTTTTACACGTGCACTTTTTGATGCGGCTTTAACATCAGTGTGAGTATCATTTGGTGTCTGCGGTGGAGTTAACCCTCCTGGGTCTGCAGTGGATGTGGTGGGATGCTGCCCTCCCTCCATGATGATGATGAGTTGACTGGATGGCCTAAGCTGTTCCAGGTCTTTTTACTATAAAGACTCAATTGCCGTAATTTTAATAGCTTTTATTGGTGGCGTCGTCATCCGGTGTCATGCATTCAAAGTAAAAAGCTACAAAAAAAAAAAAGAAAATACAATCACTATTGTGTCACTATTTGATCCAAAATTACATTAATACAGCACCATACATGTCAGACAGAAATTGATTAATCGAATAAAATGAAAAATTTCTATTGCGCAATTACATTGCAAAATTACAAATAAATTGTGAAAAAATGTGCAATGAAATCAAGTACTGCTTTCCATACTTTCTTATAAAGATGACATAGACCTATAACATGACCTTGACCTTTGTACGCATACATGCATTATGGGTTGAATCCAATACACAATTTGAATACACATCAAATTGCATATAATCCTTTATAATAATGAATCACTTTAATAATGATGATATATTGCAAGGAAAAGATGAAAATACAAATGCACAAAGCATGTGGAGAAATGTATACAAAAATCACACTTGCAGACTCGGTCTACCTGTTTGCATAAAACTAGGTCATGTCGGCCAGTTGACAAAGACCTGAATATTCACAAAAATAACATACTTCTCCATATCATCATGTAAAATCAATAAAGGACATATATCTATGAACATTAAGGATGTAAATAAAACCAATGATAATGTATAAACTTACACCATGAGGCCATAAAGATTATTTTTGCCTGTCCTGGCAGGTACAACGCTGACATTGTGCTATCTGGTATAGATCGATATAGAACGGAAGTTCAAGTTGCTTAGCGACTACAGGTAGATTACACACAAGACATATCGCATGATGATACAATTCGCTCTTTATCGAGTCACAAACATTACAAGTTTACAGCCTTCCTAAACTTGAAAGGTATTTATCATCTTTTTCTTCTGTTTTTTTGGATAAATAGATACGAGTCCCAAGTTAGACATAAGCTCTTTTGACTCATTTGCTGAAGTGAATTAGGTACTAAAGCAACCTTTCTTTTTTCCACCTTCTTTATTCGGATTTAAACAATTCAGCTCCGAAGAAGGTCTAATGAAGGAGGAATCCGTCTGTTGCTTGCAACAGTAGCCATCTAGTTTTTATTATTTTTCTTAGCTTAAATTTGTACTATGTATTTAATTTACAGAGAGGGCGCGGCTCCAAATTTAATAAAGGGTCGATTCAGTGGCATTTTTGAAGAAAATGTATTACCAAATAGCGTTGGAGGGATGGTGTTCAGATGTTAACCTCCTTTAACAACGATGCTATTTTTGAATGAGATGAAACGTTTCCAAAATAGCCAAAGTAAGATGTATTATGTGAAATTGATAAAGGGATAAAACAAAGTGTAACCTGAAATCGCCGAGCGGAATTAAAGTGCGGGATTGCCTCTAAATACATGAGCGTCTCATACATCAGTAGGAGCGCCACGCGTTAGCGTAGCGATATACTTCGCTATCGCGTCGATGCGGAGACAAAGCCATTTTTGTGACGTCTTCTACGTTGAAAATTCAATTTTGTTCTTATTGGGCACTATATTTACAAAAACCGAAATAATGGTATGAATTAGTAAGATTTCCCCCTATAATTTTATCCCATTATTTTTATTTCTGCCAGTATGAGACAAAAGTTTTTGTCGCGTGAACACAGCAGTCTCGCCGTCGATTTTGTCTTTTTTGAATTTACTTTTTTATTTACCGTCAATATTCTCGAAATCTAGAGATACAGCCATTAAGATTTTTACATCAATCTTTGAGTTAGATCTTAACGAATTACTGAATGAAAAATAATACAAATCTGAGCTTGCGCAAAAAGAAGTACCTACTTAAAATGTCCTTTCTTTATACGCTAAATATGATTTCAATTTCCTCACTCGTACGGATAAGCAGTGTTCATACTGAAAACGCCGTTCATGTCAAAAATCAAATATACTTGTTTAAGTCCAGTATATATCTTATTATATTTTCTTTAAAATTTACCCAAGTCATTAACCCTGGTTTGTTTCAAGCTCTTGATACGTCTTTCAGTATATTTGGACATGATTTTCACATACTAGTATTTTGGTAATAGGATCACTGACGAGGGTTAAATACCCGAAACGCGCATGTCTGGTCCACGCTGTAAATCAATCTGCCTTTTAATGATGCTAATAATTTGGAGACGTTTAACATTTGTACCACTTGGTGAGTGTCACTGCTGGTGGACCAGGAGTCCCCGAGGGCACATGTAGCTAAGTTCGATCAATTTCGATTGGTCGTTTATTCAAACGCATTCGAAAATTTCTGTCTACAAAATTTTCACAAATTTCTGAAACCTGGATCCTGTAGCATCATATCCCAGCCATCTTGCTATGTCTCTCTGTATATTTTGACATAATTATCACATATTTTGGTCATATTTCATTGTTTGGATTGAGGATCACTGACGAGGGTTAAATACCCGAGACCTGCATGTCTGGTCCACGCTGTTAATTAATCTGCCTTTAAATGATGCTAATAATTTGAAGACGTTTAACATCAATTCCAAGAAGTTAACCTTAACGTATTTCTCACCGCCACATGTCTCTCTGATATATGGATATTCAAACATGCAGGATTCCAATTTTAGTTATTATTTTCCCGAAGTTACACTTAATTTATTTGTTTGAAAATACATATTTGTTATTCTTCATTATTCATCGATAAAGCTCAGTCTGTAATATACACGAATATACTTATGCTACCGTTAATAATTCTACATGGACAGATTATAAAGTTTGCACCGCCTCAAACCATATTATACGAGGGCTGTCCGTAAAGTTCGTGGACAAGTGTTAAATTTTAGAAAATTAGAGTCAAAGATATTTATTTTTACAATATTTATTACCATGCACTATTTGCGAATTACGAAATGTAAACAATTATCATATTTTGATTTTATTGTTACAAATATGACCTGGTAATTAAACATAGGATGGTGACCCTGAGCACGGTGAATTTTTACTGAGATATGTTGTTTATCACTTTATTCATTTCATTTGCTTTTTTTAAAATTCCGAGGATAAAACGGTAATTTTTACATTGTGATATTGACAATAGTTATGACATCATACATGCAAAATTTGAATATGCACAGTTTCAAGATGACAGAGAAAATTGGATCTGAAGATAATAAGATGTGATCGTCATTGTTTGGAAAAAATGACGTTTTCTCGAGAGGCGGAGCAGAGAGATGTGATGAAATTTTGTATCGTCTTCAGAAAAACACCGACATAGACACATAGATTCCTTAAACAGTCAGAAAAAAATGAAACAAAACTCGTTGCTTCTAAGTCTTCAGGTGGCAAAGAGGATTTTTGGGCATTAGGGACAGTTTGCAGAACGGTATGCGCGAGGGAAGACTTTCTAGAAATGAATGAAGTGTTTTAAATGAAGAACGTGACGTGATTCATAGTGATCGGCGACTAATAATTCGAGAAGTTGTAGGTTACTTTGAAATAAGATAAAAAATCGTGCATAAGATCTTATCCCATGATCCTACAACGAGTCATGTCTGTGCTGGATGGGTTCCGAAAATTCTTAGAAATCTAAATTTAGCGAGAAGAGTATAATTGTCAAAACAGTTAATGACGGATAACGTCAAGAATTTTAATGCTAGTGCTCCGGGTAGGAGGAAGTGTCCTTTTTATCTGGTATAGAAATATTTCTATTTGTGTTTTGTTTGTGATGAAATTTTGCCTATTATTGATATGAAACTGGAATTTAATAAAATGATACTTTCATTTATTTTACCATTGTTTGCTAGCTTTTATTCAGGCAGTCCTTAATCAAAATATGATAATTGTTTACATTTCGTAATTCGCAAATAGTGCATGGTAATAAATATTACTAATAAATACTCTAATTTACGAACTTTACGGACAGCTCTCGTGCATGCACTGTTTGTGGTTCTGTCTATATAGAAAGTGCTATGGCGACAATGTCAGGGGAAAATATTCAAAATACTTACTGTCAAACCCCTCGCGGGGAACTTTTTTACGAGCTCCACACGGTAAGGGGCAAAAGTGTGACGCAAATGAGTTAAAGAAGATCCTGACGATAATCTCAACAGCACTCACAATAGAGCACCAAATGGAGCTTCGACGGACCCCAAGCAAGCTAGAGGTTTGGACCAGTTACCCGGGAGAAGTAAGCATCCCCTGTTTGCTAGCCGCACCCGCCGTCGATGTTCACGCACGAAATTGAAAATATATTAAGTACATTCCCTGTTTGTGGTTCTGTCTATATAGAAAGTGCTATGGCGACAATGTCAGGGAAAAATTAAGTAATTATTACATTTTACTCATAGAAGGGGACTATTTGGGGGCCATTTTGAATTTTCCCCGATGTAATGATAGTGTCCTGTGGTTGTATCTGACTGTAATGATAGTTTCCTGTGGTTGTATATGACTGTAATGATAGTGTCCTGTGGTTGTATCTGACTGTAATGATAGTGTCCTATGGTTGTATCTGACTGTAATGATAGTGTCCTGTGGTTGTATCTGACCTTAATGATAGTGTCCTGTGGTTGGATCTGACCTTAATGATAGTGTGCTGTGGTTGTATCTGACTGTAATGATAGTGTCCTGTGGTTGTATCTGACCTTAATGATAGTGTCCTGTGGTTGTATCTGACCTTAATGATAGTGTCCTGTGGTTGTATCTAACCTTAATGATAGTGTCCTGTGGTTGTATCTGGCTGTAATGATAGTGTCCTTTGGTTGTATCTGACTGTATTGATAGTGTCCTGTGGTTGTATCTGACTGTAATGATAGTTTCCTGTGGTTGTATCTGACTGTAATGATAGTGTCCTGTGGTTGTATCTGACTGTAATGATAGTTTCCTGTGGTTGTATCTGACCTTAATGATAGTGTCCTGTGGTTGTATCTGACTGTAATGATAGTTCCTGTGGTTGTATCTGACTGTAATGATAGTGTCCTGTGGTTGTATCTGACTGTAATGATAGTTTCCTGTGGTTGTATCTGACCTTAATGATAGTGTCCTGTGGTTGTATCTGACTGTAATGATAGTGTCCTGTGGTTGTATCTGACTGTAATGATAGTGTCCTGTGGTTGTATCTGACTGTAATGATAGTGTCCTGTGGTTGTATCTGACTGTAATGATAGTGTCCTGTGGTTGTATCTGACCTTAATGATAGTGTCCTGTGGTTGTATCTGACTGTAATGATAGTGTCCTGTGGTTGTATCTGACTGTAATGATAGTGTCCTGTGGTTGTATCTGACCTTAATGATAGTGTCCTGTGGTTGTATCTGGCTGTAATGATAGTGTCCTGTGGTTGTATCTGACCTTAATGATAGTGTCCTGTGGTTGTATCTGACCTTAATGATAGTGTCCTGTGGTTGTATCTGACTGTAATGATAGTGTCCTGTGTTGTATCTGACTTTAATGATAGTGTCCTGTGTTGTATCTGGCTGTAATGATAGTGTCTGTGGTTGTATATGGCTGTAATGATAGTGTCCTGTGGTTGTATCTGACTGTAATGATCGTGTCCTTTGGTTGTATCTGGCTGTAATGATAGTGTCCTGTGGTTTGTATCTGACACTTAATGATAGTGTCCTGTGTTGTATCGGACCTTAATGATAGTGTCCTGTGGTTGTATCTGACTGTAATGATAGTGTCCTGTGGTTGTATCTGACTGTAATGATAGTGTCCTGTGTTGTATCCGACTGTAATGGATAGTGTCCTCTGGTTTATCGACCTTAATGATAGTGTCCTGTGGTTGTATCTGACCTTAATGATAGTGTCCTGTGGTTGTAGTTTCCTGTGGTTGTATCTGACTGTAATGATAGTGTCCTGTGGTTGTATCTGACTGTAATGATAGTTTCCTGTGGTTGTATATGACTGTAATGATAGTGTCCTGTGGTTGTATCTGACTGTAATGATAGTGTCCTGTGGTTGTATCTGACTGTAATGATAGTGTCCTGTGGTTGTATCTGACTGTAATGATAGTGTCCTGTGGTTGTATCTGACTGTAATGATAGTTTCCTGTGGTTGTATCTGACTGTAATGATAGTGTCCTGTGGTTGAATCTGACCTTAATGATAGGGTCCTGTGGTTGTATCTGACTGTAATGATAGTGTCCTGTGGTTGTATCTGACTGTAATGATAGTGTCCTGTGGTTGTATCTGACCTTAATGATAGTGTACTGTGGTTGTATCTGATTGTAATGATAGTGTCCTGTGGTTGTATCTGACTGTAATGATAGTGTCCTGTGGTTGTATCTGACCTTAATGATAGTGTACTGTGGTTGTAACTGACTGTAATGATAGTGTCCTGTGGTTGTATCTGACTGTAATGATAGTGTCTTGTGGCTGTATCTGACTGTAATGATAGTGTCCTGTGGTTGTATCCGACTGTAATGATAGTGTCCTGTGGTTGTATCTGACTGTAATGATAGTGTCCTGTGGTTGTATCTGACCTTAATGATAGTGTCCTGTGGTTGTATCTGACTGTAATGATGGTGTCCTGTGGTTGTATCTGACCTTAATGATAGTGTGCTGTGGTTGTATCTGACTGTAATGATAGTGTCCTGTGGTTGTATCTGACCTTAATGATAGTGTCCTGTGGTTGGATCTGACCTTAATGATAGTGTCCTGTGGCTGTATCTCACTGTAATGATAGTTTCCTGTGGTTGTATCTGACTGTAATGATAGTGTCCTGTGGTTGTATCTGACTGTAATGATAGTTTCCTGTGGTTGTATCTGACTGTAATGATAGTGTCCTGTGGTTGTATCTGACTGTAATGATAGTGTCCTGTGGTTGTATCTGACTGTAATGATAGTGTCCTGTGGTTGTATCTTACTGTAATGATATTGTCCTCTGGTTGTATCTGACTGTAATGATAGTGTCCTGTGGTTGTATCTGACTGTAATGATAGTGTCCTGTGGTTGTATCTGACTGTAATGATAGTGTCCTGTGGTTGTATCTGACTGTAATGATAGTGTCCTGTGGTTGTATCTGACCTTAATGATAGTGTCCTGTGGTTGTATCTGGCTGTAATGATAGTGTCCTGTGGTTGTATCTGACCTTAATGATAGTGTCCTGTGGTTGTATCTGACCTTAATGATAGTGTCCTGTGGTTGTATCTGACTGTAATGATAGTGTCCTGTGGTTGTATCTGACTGTAATGATAGTGTCCTGTGGTTGTATCTGACCTTAATGATAGTGTCCTGTGGTTGTAATCTGACTGTAAATGATAGTGTCCTGTGGTTGTATCCGACCTGTAATGAATAGTGTCCTGTGGTTGTATCTGACTGTAATGATAGTGTCCTGTGGCTGTATCTGACTGTAATGATAGTGTCCCGTGGTTTAATCTGACCTTATGATAGTGTCCGGTTTGACCTTAAATGATAGTGTCCTGTGGTTGTATCTGACCTTAATGATAGTGTCCTGTGGTTGTATCTGACCTTAATGATAGTGTCCTGTGGTTGTATCTGACTGTATGATAGTGTCCTGTGGTGTATCTGACGGTAATGATAGTGTCCTGTGGTTATCTGACTGTAATGATAGTGTCCTGTGGTTGTATCTGACTGTAATGATAGTGTCCTGTGGTTTATCTGACTGTAATGATAGTGTCCTGTGGTTTGTATCTGACCTAATGATAGTGTCCTGTGGTTGTATCTGACCTTAATGATAGTGTACTGTGGTTGTATCTGACTGTAATGATAGTGTCCTGTGGTTGTATCTGACTGTAATGATAGTGTCCTGTGGTTGTATCTGACTGTAATGATAGTGTCCTGTGGTTGTATCGACCTTAATGATAGTGTCCTGTGGTTGTATCTGACTGTAATGATAGTGTCCTGTGGTTGTATCTGACCTGTAATGATAGTGTCCTTGGTTGTATCTGACTGTAATGATAGTGTCCTGTGGTTGTATCTGACCTTAATGATATTGTCCTGTGGTTGTATCTGACTGTAATGATAGTGTCCTGTGGTTGTATCTGACTGTAATGATAGTGTCCTGTGGTTGTATCTGACTGTAATGATAGTGTCCTGTGGTTGTATCTGACTGTAATGATAGTGTCCTGTGGTTGTATCTGACTGTAATGATAGTGTCCTGTGGTTGTATCTGACTGTAATGATAGTGTCCTGTGGTTGTATCTGACTGTATTGATAGTGTCCTGTGGTTGTATCTGACTGTAATGATAGTGTCCTGTTGTTGTATCTGACTGCAATGATAGTGTCCTGTGGTTGTATCTGACCTTAATGATAGTGTCCTGTGGTTGTATCTGACTGTAATGATAGTGTCCTGTGGTTGTATCTGACTGTAATGATAGTGTCCTGTGGTTGTATCTGACTGTAATGATAGTGTCCTCTGGTTGTATCTGACTGTAATGATGGTGTCCTGTGGTTGTATCTGACTGTAATGATAGTGTTCTGTGGTTGTATCTGACCTTAATGATAGTGTCCTGTGGTTGTATCTGACCTTAATGATAGTGTCCTGTGGGTTGTATCTGACTGTAATGATAGTGTCCTGTGGTTGTATCTGACTGTAATGATAGTGTCCTGTGGTTGTATCTGACTGTAATGATGGTGTCCTGTGGTTGTATCTGACCTTAATGATAGTGCGCTGTGGTTGTATCTGACTGTAATGATGGTGTCCTGTGGTTGTATCTGACCTTAATGATAGTGTCCTGTGGTTGTATCTGACCTTAATGATAGTGTCCTGTGGCTGTATCTGACTGTAAGGATAGTGTCCTGTGGTGGGATCTGACTGTAATGATAGTGTCCTGTGGTTGTATCTGACCTTAAATGGCTTAGGGTCCTGTGGTTGTATCTGACCTTAATGATAGTGTCCTGTGGTTGTATCTGACCTTAATGATAGTGTCCTGTGGTTGTATCTGACCTTAATGATAGTGTCCTGTGGTTGTATCTGACTGTAATGATAGTGTCCTGTGGTTGTATCTGACTGTAATGATAGTGTCCTGTGGTTGTATCTGACTGTAATGATGGTCCTGTGGTTGTATCTGACTTAATGATAGTGTCCTGTTTGTATCTGACTGTAATGATAGTGTCCTGTGGTTGTATCTGACCTTAATGATAGTGTCCTGTGGTTGTATCTGACCTTAATGATAGTGTCCTGTGGTTGTATCTGACTGTAATGATAGTGTCCTGTGGTTGTATCTGACTGTAATGATAGTGTCCTGTGTTGTATCTGACCTTAATGATAGTGTCCTGTGGTTGTATCTGACTGTAATGATAGTGTCCTGTGGTTGTATCTGACTGTAATGATAGTGTCCTGTGGTTTATCTGACTGTAATGATAGTGTCCTGTGGTTGTATCTGACTGTAATGATAGTGTCCTGTGGTTGTATCTGACCTTAATGATAGTGTCCTGTGGTTGTATCTGACTGTAATGATAGTGTCCTGTGGTTGTATCTGACTGTAATGATAGTGTCCTGTGGTTGTATCTGACTGTAATGATAGTGTCCTGTGGTTGTATCTGACTGTAATGATAGTTTGTGGTTGTATCTGACTGTAATGATAGTGTCCTGTGGTTGTATCTGACTTAATGATAGGTCCTGTGGTTGTATCTGACCTTAATGATAGTGTCCTGTGGCTGTATCTGACTGTAATGATAGTGTCCTGTGGTTGTATCTGACTGTAATGATAGTGTCCTGTGGTTGTATCTGACTGTAATGATAGTTTCCTGTGGTTGTATCTGACTATAATGATAGTGTCCTGTGGTTGTATCTGACTGTAATGATAGTGTCCTGTGGTTGTATCTGACTGTAATGATAGTGTCCTGTGGTTGTATCTGACTGTAATGATAGTGTCCTGTGGTTGTATCTGACTGTAATGATAGTGTCCTGTGGTTGTATCTGACTGTAATGATAGTCCTGTGGTTGTATCTGACCTTAATGATATTGTCCTGTGGTTGTATCTGACTGTAATGATAGTTTCCTGTGGTTGTATCTGACCTTAATGTAGTGTCCTGTGGTTGTATCTGACCTTAATGATAGTTTTCCTGTGGTTGTATCTGACTGTAATGATAGTGTCCTGTGGTTGTATCTGACTGTAATGATAGTGTCCTGTGGTTGTATCTGACCTTAATGATAGTGTCCTGTGGTTGTATCTGACCTTAATGATAGTGTCCTGTGGTTGTATCTGACTGTAATGATAGTGTCCTGTGGTTGTATCTGACCTTAATGATAGTGTCCTGTGGTTGTATCTGACTGTAATGATAGTGTCCTGTGGTTGTATCTGACTGTAATGATAGTGTCCTGTGGTTGTATCTGACTGTAATGATAGTGTCCTGTGGTTGTATCTGACCTTAATGATAGTGTCCTGTGGTTGTATCTGACCTTAATGATAGTGTCCTGTGGTAGTATCTGACCTTAATGATAGTGTCCTGTGGTTGTATCTGACTTAATGATAGTGTCCTGTGGTTGTATCTGACTGTAATGAGTTGTCCTGTGGTTGTATCTGACTGTAATGATAGTGTCCTGTGGTTGTATCTGACTGTAATGATAGTGTCCTGTGGTTGTATCTGACTTAATGATAGTGTCCTGTGGTTGTATCTGACTGTAATGATAGTGTCCTGTGGTTGTATCTGACTGTAATGATAGTGTCCTGTGGTTGTATCTGACTGTAATGATAGTGTCCTGTGGTTGTATCTGACTGTAATGATAGTTCCTGTGGTTGTATCTGACTTAATGATAGTGTCCTGTGGTTGTATCTGACTGTAATGATAGTGTCCTGTGGTTGTATCTGACTGTAATGATAGTGTCCTGTGGTTGTATCTGACCTTAATGATAGTGTCCTGTGGTTGTATCTGACTGTAATGATAGTTTCCTGTGGTTGTATCTGACTGTAATGATAGTGTCCTGTGGTTATCTGACCTTAATGATATTGTCCTGTGGTTGTATCTGACTGTAATGATAGTTCCTGTGGTTGTATCTGACTTAATGTAGTGTCCTGTGGTTGTATCTGACTTAATGATAGTTCCTGTGGTTGTATCTGACTGTAATGATAGTGTCCTGTGGTTGTATCTGACTGTAATGATAGTGTCCTGTGGTTGTATCTGACTTAATGATAGTGTCCTGTGGTTGTATCTGACCTTAATGATAGTGTCCTGTGGTTGTATCTGACTGTAATGATAGTGTCCTGTGGTTGTATCTGACTGTAATGATAGTGTCCTGTGGTTGTATCTGACTGTAATGATAGTGTCCTGTGGTTGTATCTGACTGTAATGATAGTGTCCTGTGGTTGTATCTGACTGTAATGATAGTGTCCTGTGGTTGTATCTGACTTAATGATAGTGTCCTGTGGTTGTATCTGACTGTAATGATAGTGTCCTGTGGTTGTATCTGACCTTAATGATAGTGTCCTGTGGTTGTATCTGACCTTAATGATAGTGTCCTGTGGTTGTATCTGACTGTAATGATAGTGTCCTGTGGTTGTATCTGACTGTAATGATAGTTCCTGTGGTTGTATCTGACTGTAATGATAGTGTCCTGTGGTTGTATCTGACTTAATGATAGTGTCCTGTGGTTGTATCTGACCTTAATGATAGTGTCCTGTGGCTGTATCTGACTGTAATGATAGTTTCCTGTGGTTGTATCTGACTGTAATGATAGTGTCCTGTGGTTGTATCTGACTGTAATGATAGTTTCCTGTGGTTGTATCTGACTGTAATGATAGTGTCCTGTGGTTGTATCTGACCTTAATGATAGTGTCCTGTGGTTGTATCTGACCTTAATGATAGTGTCCTGTGGTTGTATCTGACTGTAATGATAGTGTCCTGTGGTTGTATCTGACTGTAATGATAGTGTCCTGTGGTTGTATCTGACTGAATGATAGTGTCCTGTGGTTGTATCTGACCTTAATGATAGTGTCCTGTGGGTTGTATCTGACCTTAATGTAGTGTCCTGTGGTTGTATCTGACTGTAATGATAGTGTCCTGTGGTTGTATCTGACTGTAATGATAGTGTCCTGTGGTTGTATCTGACCTTATAGATAGTGTCCTGTGGTTGTATCTGACCTTAATGATAGTGTCCTGTGGCTGTATCTGACTGTAATGATAGTTTCCTGTGGTTGTATCTGACTGTAATGATAGTGTCCTGTGGTTGTATCTGACTGTAATGATAGTGTCCTGTGGTTTATCTGACTGTAATGATAGTGTCCTGTGGTGTATCTGACTGTAATGATAGTTCCTGTGGTTGTATCTGACTGTAATGATAGTTCCTGTGGTTGTATCTGACTAATGATAGTGTCCTGTGGTTGTATCTGACTTAATGATAGTGTCCTGTGGTTGTATCTGACTGTAATGATAGTGTCCTGTGGTTGTATCTGACTGTAATGATAGTGTCCTGTGGTTGTATCTGACTGTATGATAGTGTCCTGTGGTTGTATCTGACTGTAATGAGTGTCCTGTGTTGTATCTGACTGTAATGATAGTCCTGTGGTTGTATCTGACCTTAATGATAGTGTCCTGTGGTTGTATCTGACTGTAATGATAGTGTCCTGTGGTTGTATCTGACTGTAATGATAGTGTCCTGTGGTTGTATCTGACTGTAATGATAGTGTCCTGTGGTTGTATCTGACTGTAATGATAGTGTCCTGTGGTTGTATCTGACTGTAATGATAGTGTTCCTGTGGTTGTATCTGACCTTAATGATAGTGTCCTGTGGTTGTATCTGACCTTAATGATAGTGTCCTGTGGTTGTATCTGACTGTAATGATAGTTCCTGTGGTTGTATCTG
Source organism: Pinctada imbricata (assembly GCA_033119305.1). Lineage (NCBI taxonomy): Eukaryota > Metazoa > Mollusca > Bivalvia > Pterioida > Pteriidae > Pinctada > Pinctada imbricata. The sequence goes on from VSWD01000002.1 coordinate 47,833,765, forward strand.
ACTGTAATGATAGTGTCCTGTGGTTGTATCTGACTGTAGATGTGTCCTGTGGTTGTATCTGACCTTAATGATAGTGCGCTGTGGTTGTATCTGACTGTAATGATGGTGTCCTGTGGTTGTATCTGACCTTAATGATAGTGTCCTGTGGTTGTATCTGACCTTAATGATAGTGTCCTGTGGCTGTATCTGACTGTAATGATAGTGTCCTGTGGTTGGATCTGACTGTAATGATAGTGTCCTGTGGTTGTATCTGACCTTAATGATAGTGTCCTGTGGTTGTATCTGACCTTAATGATAGTGTCCTGTGGTTGTATCTGACCTTAATGATAGTGTCCTGTGGTTGTATCTGACCTTAATGTAGTGTCCTGTGGTTGATCTGACTGTAATGATATTGTCCTGTGGTTGTATCTGACCTTAATGATAGTGTCCTGTGGTTGTATCTGACTGTAATGATGGTGTCCTGTGGTTGTATCTGACCTTAATGATAATGCGCTGTGTGTATCTGACTGTAATGATGGTCCTTGTGGTTGTATCTGACTGTAATGATAGTCCCGTG
>VSWD01000002.1:47834820-47904823 GCA_033119305.1 Pinctada imbricata
AAGACTCAATAGGACGCCGATGACGGGCGTTAGCATAAGCCCCATCCCTCTACGTCGTCTACGTTGTCGAGGTGAACTTAAAAGAAAGGTTAAAATAAAGTTGAACTTGACCTGTATCACTGACGTACTGTGATAGCAAGATACCAAAAGTCAATTTATCGTATGGAAACCTCTGAGTAGCAGGTGACATTTAATAATTATCCATCGCAGATCGCCTTAAACTATCATTATTCTTTGACATCATTGATGGAAAGACATAATGATTCAATGTAAGAAAGATAAAATGGATATACACATATTTATAATAATCACGAGTATATATCACTTGTAGTAGAAGATACTTAGTCTCTAATATTTCCTAGTCCTCTTAGATGCATCAAAAGAAGCAATTCCTCTCTCTCCTTTTTCTTGTACATCATCGAAATTTATTTGTAATGCATAATTCATTGTGGCAAAATTGGAAAAGCAATAAACTTCTTTATTTGGATAAATTCGGATTAACGTTGAAAATCATTTTCAAAATGGCTTTGAATATTATGCATTTAATTTTTTTATCTTATATTTGTGTCTATCATTGTCTGTATCGGGATCCCATCTTAATGCCATCGTTCTTAAGTACGAGGACATTAAGACGGAATAATGAGGTTGTAACGAAAATTGTATTGCTTTCATATTCTATCGGGAGGTTCGTGACACGTTCGTAATATCTTCGTTTAGGACTACATTATCCGATAGTGAAGATGGTAATACGAAGGAGAATTGAAGATGTTACGAATACGATGGACTTACGAATGGCATGAATGATTCCACGAACCTCTCTCGAAGATGGTCCTCGGGGATGCAACAGAGGATTTTTGGCATGTCAAAGATTTTGACAACGTCCCAACGATTAACAAATAAAGCCGGAGGTCAAACGATGGCTCAAGATTGCTTTAACAAAAAACCCGATGATATTACGACCACCCCGAATATCTGAATACTTCCTCGTGTGACAATCGGCTGTTAAAATCAGGACAGTTTGACGCCAGCACTATAGTTATGCTCCTCGGATTTACTGTCTTGTCTGTTTCGTCATTTTAACACGATTAAACTGTCATCAAAAAGAATTATACGTGCTTTTAGACCAATGTTTCAGTGGAAAAATGGGAGAATTGGTGCGAACGTTATCCGGATAACCACACCCTTTGCTCTTAACGTGACAAATGGCCGTCCTTGGTCATCGCCAGTTGTGTATTGGTTTCAATGTATAGTCCTTTGTGTTGATGACGTCTGTGGTGTGTAATAGCATTTGTCCCTTTTGTGTTTCGAGTTGTGCGTGTGTTTCGGTTTCCTTATTTGTGATACCAAGGAGTCCTGTTGAATATCTCTTCTATACATTCTTATACATCATTTAATCAAAGTAAAAAAAAATACCTGTAGGCTCTCTCACAACTATTCCTGTTAGCGCTGATGGTTCTGTAAATTTTATATGAAGAAATTTAAATCAAAGAAATATTCCTTGGACAGTGGTATTATGAAAGAAACAAATTTGAATAGATCTAAGAAAAATATAATTAGAATCTTTCTCTGTAAGCATCAAATACTTCTAGGAAAACATGAAAATTGTATTTCTAAGATGTTCATGATTTTCACTATGTAAAAGCAAATGACAAATATGGAGAATGCCCAAATCCCGATACACAATACAAAATCGATAATTCAGGAAATCACAAATCGAAGGCAAACAAAACCAGGAACTAAAAGCTCCACCACATGAAAAGAAGCGAACTCGAAAAAAGAGTGAGACCAGGTGCCTGGGACGAGTCAGCATCTCCTGCTGTTAGAGTAAGGGATAAAATCTGCCCTGGAAAAGTCGAAATTTCAAAATGCGTATCAAAGGGAAACCTTAATGTTACAGCTCCTTCAATTAACGAGAACAATATACAGGTCAATCAGTCAATGGACAAACCAAGTCATCAAAGGCTTTCGAAATATTAAATCATATACTAAGAAAATCAAAGCACTGAATGTACTGAGAGCGAATCGCTAAATATCAGAATATGACATTGTATCATTTATGCTGTATGTCATCAAACTTTCCATCGTAGACAAGTTTATGCAACTTGCAACAAGTATAGAATAATACTGAAATGCTAATCCATAATTATGTCATTAGAATTAAAAGGTGACCGTCCTCGAATTATCATATTTAAAAACGACCAATACTAGTGGCTGACCAAGAGGGTTGACTAAGGGGGTAGGGAATGTAAGTGTAGTGGAAGAGGGGAGTTGGTTGTCGAGCAATCTGAGACAATCTCAAGCAAATATCTTCCATTAATAATCCTTGAATTCTATAAAGATCAAATGAAAAAAAAAATATTCATTGAATTTGTTAAAAGATCGAATGAAAAAATAATTTGCATTTCATTTTAAAAAGCTTCCGGTTTCTGGTATCTTCGTGATATCAGAGTTTTTCATTTCATACAGAATGTATCGGTCAATTAATGAAAGGAGTTTACCCAGCTAGAGGCTTTCATGGAGTCCTATGTAGAAATATTTACAGACCTGGTATGACATATAATGAAAATGTGTGTGTGTGTGTGTGTGTGTGTGTGTGTGTGTGTGTGTGTGTGTGTGTGTGTGTGTGTGAGGGTGTGTGTGTGTGTGTGTGTGTGAGGGTGTGTGTGTGTGTGTATGAGAGAGAGAGAGAGAGTCTTGTACTGGTAGTGTATTACGTTCAATTTCTGAGAAAAAAAATAAAATGCATTTAAGGTCTATATTTTCATTAAGTTTGTACGTCCTTGGTACATTCTTCTTCATTTCCAATCTTAAACTCAATACGTATTCTCGTTGTCTGGAATGTATCAATGCCTTTTACAAGTCTAAGCATGACTTGGGGTAGTCGTACTTATTATCTACAAATGTACGAATTAAAAGTTTGCTGGTTGGAAGGATTTATTTGAGAAATATCGTTTTTATATATAAACAACTAATACAAAATGTACGTATCTTCTCGATTTTTTTTAGACTTAGATCGAAATTTAGAATGGGGAAACGGGACGGGACGATGCATACAACGAAAATGATTCTAAATATCTAAATATAACAAGCTGAAAAATTTAACGAATAAAAAATAAATAGTGTCTAAATTCAGTATTCTGTAAAAACAGCTTTATTTTACGAAGCGGCGAGCGGCGCGAGTCGGTAAGTTTTTGATTATCTGTTTATATTTTTTTTCCACGGCTTTTTTGGCAAAGTTTCTAGAAAATGATATGGTGTACGTAATAATGATAAATAATTTTTCTCAATTTTTTTTAAAGTCGGATTTTCTAAAACGGTAAACAACAATAAGACGTCTCTCGTAAAATTAGTATACGATGAATATAGTTGTATCCCCCTCTCTCTCACTCTCTCTCTTACTTCACATCAGGAACTTATGTATGTATATATGCCTGTTCAGATGATCAATTTTCGGTCCAACATAAAAGGGCAGGGGATTGGATCAGTACAGCTACTTATAATTAGTTATGAAACGTATCTCTGATTAGTATCAGGTACATCGTATACATAATTATACCCTCCGCGTCAACGACCTGTAATACTTTGGCCCCTCCCTCATCAATGAAATAAACAAGTATCCACACATGTACATTGTTCCATTTTTCGTGTTTACATGCTTATAAGCTCACTACATAAACATATGCGCTTCTACGTAACAGCTTGATTCTTAAGTAAACAGAGTTACATCGTTTATACACAGAAGCAGCATTGACCCTTCACTTTCTCCGACAGAAGAAGATTGGAAGATTTAATACGTCACGATGCTGAAAACCCTGTTATTTGATTGGTTCATGCTTCAAATTATACATGTACGGAATTGGGGCCCTCTAGCGTGAAAAAATTCAGGTGATCACTTAGAGCTATTCGCTCAAAAATGTATGTTTGTGCACTTAGGAATATTAATTTGTTAAATATATACTTGTCAAAAATTTTAACTTACGATTCTACGGATATGGATATTCTTTATTGTGGAATTCAAATTATTTTAATGATAATTGGATTTGAGATACTACATTTCACTCTACTTTAAAATCGAGAAAAACTAAATTTATGTCAACGGAAACAGACCGTGATGACATTTTAATTTGGAACACTTTTCATGAATTTTGCGTATTTTATTGATAAATTACAATCAAACACTACTTAAAAAATTGTTTGTACCATGTTTGGTCAGAAAAAATAAAATTTAATGCAATATATTTGTTTCAAAAGCGATAATAAGCAAATAAAACTAATAGAATTTGCCGTTAAATGGCTGCGTGCGCAAAACTCTTGTGAGTGATGCGAAAAATGAGCTTCCATTGACCCAAGATCTTTTATTAGGCTTACTTTTCATGAAAAGTGGCATAGCGGAGGAGACAATATTCAACCGCATTCGAAGGAAATGTTTTAACACAAAAATCCTTACGCGGTATATCAATGATACCGGTAGTGCTATCGATTCGTAACACATCAGGAAATTTGTAAGCATATCACGACGAAAGAACATTATCAACCAACGATATTTCAAAATTCAAAACCGAATCACATGATAACCATAGGAACTTTTCTATTGCAACCCTTTTCAGATAAGAGATAAAGTTTTCTTACAAACTGGAAGCGGTTCTTTGCTAAAATGCTATGGAGTTTGAAGACACATATCATAGGATGATCACTTTTTCATTTACACTTGAAAAAAAATCGCTGTTTTGATAAATGTAGATATTAAATAATTGATTTCTATCAATCGTGATATTCAAGTAACTGATGAAAGTATAAGTTGAAAAATTTGACTAGTATATATAAAAATACCCAAAATATACGCAACCATATAGTGTCAAGGAGTTCCTAATTCAAGCATTGGGCAAAGTATTTTCTTGTAATTACTAAATGTAACAAAAAATAATACCAAGATATGCTTCGTATTTCTCAGCTAAGTCCTTCCGTTGAGTCTTCAATCCACGCAACAACAGTCTCATTTGTTCAGATGCTGTTTTCTCTTTTTGTTTGTGTCTCCATAGTAACAATGCCTTTAGGATCTTGGTTTGAGAGCGTTGATAGTCCATATCTATTCGTTTCAACCTCGGGATTAGTAAGTCCTAGGTCAAAAAAGATCAACTGCCATTCTGCTCCTATTTCTGCTGAGAGTTCCATTAGGAATTTTTCTAAAACATAAACATACGGATCTAAATAAAAATGAGCTCAATTTTTTTGAATACATTTATATCTAATTTGTACAATTATTTTGAAAGGAAATGGTTTTTTGTATTTAACAATATTACATGTTTCCATGTATACTAATTATTTAGGGTTCATTTTTAAGAAATGAATCTCATATTCTGTCGAAGCAGGTATCACCCGAAAAAGTGGACAGAAAACTACGTCAATGCGCGTAGCATACCTGCATCAACAGAAAAAATTAGATTCTTTTCTTATCATTTAATTATCATCTATTTATGGAAAACATACTGTTTTCTTGAATCTAAAAACAATAAATAGCCGCACTATATTTCGTAAGTCGGAGGCTTTCGCAGTCATACGTCTGCCAAAACAAGTTATGGGAGCTGCCATTAGTAAAACAGAGAACGATCGTCTCTCTATGTCTTTTGAATTAGGATCAGTTTGAGCAAATTCTACATGCACTGTTAATTTTTGGGTAAGTAGAAAAGACATCATACCCTTTAAATATTAAGTAAATATCATCAAGTTGTAATTTCAGCAACGAGTTCATTCGTGTTTTAGGGAACCCCGGTTCTAAAACTAGTGCTATAAATAGACTTCCGTGAAAAATTGTGTTGATCGATGTATCAACAAAATTTTTCAGCCAATTAGAATCTTCGTTTCTTGAAAATGACAATGGAAAATAAATGAATGCCTAAGAATTAGTAACGATATCAAACAATTAAACAATGAATTGTTTTGGGAAAAAACACAAAAAATATCGTAATATGAATACGCTTTAATGACCATATCTAAAAAAATCAAACTAATATTTTCTTTATAGTACCTGACAACACCATCATTTCACTGGAAAGCAAAAATTTGTTAACAGGCTGTATTTTGCCCTCTCTACTTTCTCTTTGACTTGGACCAGAAGTAACATCCTTGGTTCCTCGTTCTTCCTTTATATTATCTAAGGATTTCTCATCAGTACTGTTCTCCTCTTGACAAGAACTCTGCGATACTATACTCTCTCCCCTTGTTTTTCGTCCCTCGACCTTCTTCGAAACGATGATTCCCATTTTACTACTCCTATAATAAAAATAACAGAAGTACCCATCACTTATTCAGTCTCATAGTGGAGAAGGCAAAGCAAAGTCATAAGATTTTTCACAGGAACGGTTGCGAACCTCGGAATGAACAAAATACCGGAGTGAGACCAGGTTCCCAGGGAGAGTCAGCGTCTCCTGATTGTATGTAACATCCGTCGCAACAGCTCCATGGAAACCTGTCAATTTCGGTGTAACATATTTTAGAAACTATAGGCTCAATTTAGTAGCGGAGTGAAAAATGGCATTGGATAAAATGACAAGTACACAATACAGAATGACAAATATGGATAATGACCATATCCCTGTATTCAGCACAAAATCGATAATTCAGACAAGTCAGAAACCGAAGGATAAAACAGGAAACAAAGCAAACAAACAAAAACCTCCACCATATGAAAAGAAGCGAACTCCCGATATGGTAGTAAGACCAGGTACCCAGGAAGAGTAATCATCTCCTGCTTGCATGCACATCCGCCGCTTCAATTCGGAAGAACTGACACATCATCCAGTTACTTCCATTTCTGAAGACATAGAGTACAATCTTTGGTTAGATGGTTCAAATGGTATATGACGCAATATCATCCACCACTCTGGAGAGTGGAACATCATAGTGTATAACGAGTTCCCCATATGATGTAATGATGACAAATATGGATATTGACCATATCCCTGTATACAGTACAAAATCGATAATTCAAACAATCAGGGATGATGATGTTAGATCGTATAATGTTAGATTGATTAAGGTCCCAAACAAAGCTACGTTCAGACGACAAAGCTGGAAAGAATTATTACCTTTTTAACATGCAATGGATAATTTTAAGTCGCTTTTTCATATCATTACGCATGACAGTAAAAAATCACCTGCCAACTTTCTCAGCGCATGCGTATTTCAAATGCGTTTCAAGAAACGACCGATCGAAATTGATCGAACTTGGCTACATGTGCCCTCGGGGACTCCCGGTCCATCAGCAGTGACACTCACTATGTCATGTATTTGGTAGAGATGTTTAACGTATTCAAATACAAAAGCATCATTTAACAGCAGATACATTTTCAGCATTGACCAGACATGCACGTTCCGGGTATTTCAACCTCGTCAGTGGTCCTTAATCTAAACAATAAAATGTGGCCAAAATCTGTAATAATTATGTACTAAATATACCGAAAGTTGTAGCAAGGTGACTGGGATATAATGCTTCAGGACCCAGGTTACATAAATTTGAGAAATTTTTGAAATCAGGATTTTTCAATTGCGTTTGAAGAAACGATCAACCGAAATTGATCGAACTTGACTACATGTGTCCTTGGGGACTTTCGGTCCACCAGCAGTTACACTCACAAGGTGGTACAAATGCTTAAAGTCTTCAAATGCATTATCATCATTTTAAAGCAGATACATTTAAAGCATGGAATATACATGAGTGGACCATGTACTTATATTTTGGACTTTCACAGCAGCAATTTACAAATTACAAAATAAAATTTGGGTCGAGGATTCCGCTTTCCTGAAATAGACTATCTTGAAATTTTAAAACAAAATATTGCAGCCAGATACTTTCGATTTCGTATCTATACAAGCAACAAAATACGATGGACTCCGGATTATTTGAAATCCAGGGGGAACAAGAAATCTTTTCAAATAAAGCGGGTTTCAAATTATCCGATATTTGTACCACTATAATGTAGGACCACAACCTTTGCTTAGTAAGCAAAATTAATTGTCTACAATGTTAAACGTCTTTAAATTCAATAGCATCATTTAAAACCTGATAAATTTACAGCATGGATCAGACATGCACGTTTCGGGTACTTAACCCACGTCAGTGACATTAACATTGGTTAACATTGACATTAAGGTTAACATTGACTTTAATTCGTTTGAAATTTATGTATTTTATCTCATTTGCATACACTTTATTTCACTCAAATTTATCTAATTTAACTCTGAAACGTCTTTTAAAAAAGTCTGTCAAACGTGTCTGCTTCCTGTTCTTGTTGGCCAGAAATTTTTCAAAGTCATAAATAGCACTGAGCAAATTATCAGGCGCATTATCAGTGCTCTGAAGGTACCTCAGCAAAATATCAAGGCTTTGTTGAGCTTCATTTATGGACGGGGTTACAATAGTGTTAACAGGGTCATCGTCTTTATTGCTATCATTTGTAACCCCTTCTCCTTTTGACTTCTCGGCTAGAATGTCCGTGATAATTTCCTGTTCGGACAGCACTTCCCTGTGACAGACATCCTCGTCAATCCTAACGTATTCCTCTAGGGTACTTTTCGTTTAAACATTTTTTTATTCGCACAGAGGAAGGTCGTCTAGTAGGTCGTCTGTATCCGTTTCGTCGTCTGTCTCTGTATGATCGTCTGTCATTTCCGAATTGATCAATCCAGCTTTACGGAAACATTTCTCAATTGTTTCTTTTTAACTTTTCCCCATGCTCGTCGTAACCATGACATTATCATGGTCAAGTTGATGTTAACTTCCTGTTTCTTGTCCATTGCCGCGATGTTTCGTTCGATTAAATGCTTCCTAAAGCACAACTTGCAACAATGAATAACGCCTTGGTCCATCGGCTGTACATAAGAAGTCGCATTTGAAGGGAAAAATTTTAACGTAATGGACCTTAGGTCTTTCACAACTGGGTGAGCGGGGCAGTTATCCACAAAAAACAGAACTTTGCGTTTTTCTCTTGCAAACTTCCTGTCCAATTCGCGAACCCATGCGGTATAAAGCTGGCCTGTCATCCACACTCGTTTGTTGGCCTTGTAATCAAACGGTAGACTCTTCATCCCCTTTAAAACACCTCGAATTTTCAAATATTCCGATCATCAAGGGTTTGAGTTTTTCTGAACCATCCATATTCGCTCCGAGTAACAAACTCATACGTTCCTTACTTTTCTTCCCGCCACTACATTTTCCCCCTTCAAATGTAATGTTTTATCCGGCTAACATCAGTAAAAAAAACTATCTTTTGGGTCAAAATCGCGTTGATTTCAGAAAGTTTCTCTTTCCAATCACTTACCACATTGACGTCTACTGAATTGCTCTCTCCACACACTGCGCGATATACAATTCCTTTTCTGTTTTTTAATCTTTCATTAAATCCATTTGATGCCTTAAAATCCTTGTAGCCTAAACCTTTCGCAAAGTGTTCGGCTTTAACTGATAGGATCGGACCACTGATTGATATGTTAGAATCCCTCGCGCTTATAAATCACGAAAAAGGTGCTTCCTTAATATTGTCGTACAATCCTAATTTGAAGCGTTTTCTCGTTGGAGAATACGTTCCTAACGTAGCAACGCTAAGAATTGTTTCTCTTTTCTTTACAATTTCCGTCAAAATGCTCGGATTTATATCAAATTCCCACGAAATTTCAGACTTCGATTTCGTTTTCTTAACTACTTCCTCAATTAAACGGATTTTTTCCTCTAAAGTCAATTGTGCACGCTTTCTTTCTTTCTTTTTTTTTTAATTTTTTTCGTCGGTTCCATGTTTGCCATCTTTATTGTAACGGTGATGACATTCCTTATTTATACATAAATAATATAAATAAACTTACTCATAGGTTAAATGACATACTGTGATAATCTGTTGTTAATCCGTGTTCATGCTAGGTCGATCGATCTTGAGAAGCGCTCGCGGCCTCTTCAAATAATCCGATGTCAAAACAACGTAATAATTGCTACAAGGGACGTGTGAAAGCTTTCAAATTAGGCGGTTTTTCAAATTAAGCGATTTCAAATACAGCATTAAATATCTATATAGATTATTAAGGGAACTGACAGGAGACAGGGGATTTGTAAATGCTTTCAAATTAAGCGCTTTTTCAAATAAAGCGATTTCAAATAAAGTGGAGTCCACTGTATATCACTTTGGGTATTACTCAAATTGCATTTTATGATGACATAATGACATAATGAGGTAGACACCATAACCATAGAACATGCGTCAGAATCATCAAGTCGCTTTAAATCCCAATGATATGATCCTATTGTCAAAAAAGGGACAGTCGGCTTGTACATGATCAAATTATGGCTTGTAAATGATCAAATTAGTTTTGTAGCATCGAATTCGTAAGACGTGCACACTGATTGACTGTGACGACGGGAATCCGTGACAGGCCCTGTCCAAAACCCTTGTGAGAAGACATGTCCCAACCACCTGTCCTCTCTGAATGTCAGTCGAACTCTTTGGGTGATAGAGAACTGAATGTATTACGTGCGCCTCCCTTTTTATATCCATTTCATATTTATCTATGAATTACTTGGGTCCCTACGTTTTGCTGTCTTGTTTGTCCGGTCATTTGACAGTTATGTTATGAAAATCAAACCAAGGACATACAAAATCAGGATAAAACAAGACCAAAGGGCAAAGGACAGAAATATGAAAAAAAAATATATATCACATGATGAGAAATGAACTCCCTGCGAAGGACTGAGATCAGGTGCCCAGGAACTTCACTTCCATCTTTCGTTCTTTGAGACCTTTTGACAATCGGAGAAGTTGAAAGGTTGTGCGCACACATAAACCGTTGCCGACTTGAAACGGCCGTCTGCCATGTCGATCGATGATGTTGCGTTTATTCGGATTACGTGCGCACAATGCTCCTTCTTTTCCGGTTAGTGATGCAAAATAACCTGCTCATAGTAAGATGGACACATTAACAGACAGCATGACCCAGGGGCCCGAGAAACACACAGATGAATCTGCATATAAAAACAGAGATCATACGAAATACAGTCCGTAGTCTTGCTGCTGTAAAGAGCTGATGCATCACCCGAGGAGTGCGACAGATATTCAGAGAGGACAGGTAGTCGGAGCCTTGTTCTCCATAATGCGGTTTGGACAACCTGTTGTAATAGTTAGTTGATTTTATTTTGAAGAATACACTGGTGCTAGGCTGTATATTAGTCAAGTACCAAGCCAAATGTCCGTCTGTGAAATCCACATTTGATCTCCAACTTTAGGATGATGCATCGCAACCCATAAGCTGCTAGTAGGATTGCGATGGCAAGGTTCGACATTTCAAATGAGTCCAAGGGCCATGACTCACGAGATTTTGTTTTCGCAATCTCATTTATTCGTGCAAAACTACAAATTATGATCTCTAATTGTATAAAAATTCATTGAAATCCATTGGAAGTTTGTGATAGGTTGCGATGAAAATCTAGTGCAGACAGACGGACAAATGAAAACGTCTTCAAATTTAATAGCATAATTTCTGAACAGACTAATTTGCAGCATGGACCAAACATGCACGTTTCGGGTACTTTTGAACCCTAGTCAGTGACCCTGAATCTAAATAACGTAGTTTAGCCAAAGCATTTGAAAGTTATCATGTCCAGAAATGTACCGATGGGCGGGATATGCTTTCAAGAAACATATGATAACAAATTTTCGAATCCGTTGAAGAAACAATCAAACAAAGTTGATCGAACATGGCTGCATGTGCCCTCGGGGACTCTTGGTCCACCTGCAGTGGCACTCACCAAGTGCTTCAAATGTTAAACGTTTTCAAATTCAACAGTATTATATATGAACAGATTAATTTGCAGCATGCACCAGACATGAATATTTCGGGTACTTAACCAATGATTCCAATATACGGGTATTATAAAAAGTCCTGAAAAGGACAACAGGTAAGTTAGAAAACGTGTTGTTTGATCAATCAAGTCATATTCTTTGTCTGAGAAAGGCCTTCAAACGATCCAATATTCACATGAAAGATCGGATTTTCCTCTCTCCATTACATAGCAGTGGTGACATAGTGTAAATCATACTCATCCTTAAGTGTATATTTTTTTACGACATGGTGATGAGAAACAAATGGAATAACAATATAATACATAACAGTACACATGGTTACTTAATCATTCATATTGTGTTCAACGTTTTTCTTCTTCTTCTTCTTTTTTTTGTACGAAAGATAATTCTTAAACACATTATACTGCAAGCAGAGCATCAATCAGACGTACCAACTACGATCGTTCAACGTTCATTCGACAATCTTTCTCAAAATCTTTTTTTCTTCTTCTTAATTTTATCGTCTTCCTCGAAGAACAAACAAAGTCTTAATTTCTTTGAAAATGGCGACATAGTTTTATCACCAAGTTATTCTCACTCTATGTCATAGGTATAGATTTAAACTTCCTTCTTCGTCGTCAAACAGTGTAGACAGTAAAGATAACCTACAGCCCCGACCGGTCGAAAGTTTAACGCCGAGATGACGACATTTCGAAAGCTAAATTCGAAAGTTTCGTTAACTATTCGTCAGCGATTTTTTGAAAGCTACCGAGATGACGAAATTTTGAAAGCTCTAAAAAGCTTTCGAAAAGTCGCTGACGAAAATTTCGTTAACTAATCTTAGTTAACGAAAAATTTGAAAGCTATGAGCTTTCATATTTTCGTCACCTCGGAGCTTTCAAAATATTTGAAAGCAATCGCTGACGAAAATTTTGAAAGCAATCGCTGACGAAAATTTTGAAAGCTATCGCTGATGAAAGTTTTGAAAGCTATCGCTGATGAAAGTTTTGAGAGCTATCGCTGACGAAAATTTTGAAAGCTATCGCTGACGAAAATTTTGAAAGGTATCGCTGACGAAAATTTTGAAAGCTTATTGAACGCTCGGGTGCCATATTGTTTTTGCAATGGCTGCAGCACGCCTCGGGCGAATTCCTCTACACAGTTTAGAGGATGAAAGACGATTGTGAAATATCTTTCAAAAAGCTTCCGACAGACACAGAGAAGCCAGGGTTTCACTGGATATAAATCCACTTCATTTAGTCAGAATTTGGCCGGTCAGATGTAAATTTTCTGGTATTTATATACAAAGAAATGGAAGTTGTTCATATATACACTTAAAGATGGAATACCTTTACAAGTAATACAAATACAGGTAAATTCAGGTAACTGATTAATGCAAAGCATACCCTTAGGATGGCCCTATTCACCCCAAATTAACATAATATTATTTTCACCAAGTAGGTGTATGGGGAACACACCGATCTGGGAAACACGGAATCTTCATATAAACTTATAAAAATAAACAAAATTCAATATTTAATTTAAAACAGGAATGTATATTTTCATAATTTAATCTGAATAAACATCATAATTAATACTATTTCATCAAGCAAATTATGAAGATGATTGCTTTGATTTCGGCCATTTTGGTTTTCTCGATACAAAATAGCTTACGAGAAAAGCTTTCAAAAATGTTGAAAGCAAGTTAACGAAATTTTCGTCAGCGATTAGCTTTCAAAAAGTTTGAAAGCTATAGTTAACGAGATTTTCGTCAGCGATTAGCTTTCAAAAATTTTGAAAGCTATAGCTGACGAAATTTCGTTAACAATAGCTTTCAAATTCAAATTTCAAATTATCTTAGCAGCCATTTTCTTCGACCTTATCTACGTGATTAACGACAGTTCGTAAATTCATTTTAAAACAAATTGTGTTAGATAACTTTTTTTTTGGATTTCTCTGTCACTCGACTAAAAAAAAAGCAGGGTAAAACCAGGGTCAATTTTCTAATTTCAATTGATGTCATTTTTCAAAGATTGTTAAAAGAATTTGATGAAGACAAAACAATTGATCAAGAATAATAATCAGATAAAAAAGAAAGATTTCAATATCCCTACGGTGAATCGCTCCCAAATTGTTTGTAAACTATTCCGTAAAAGTGTTTTTGACACTGATTCCTAATTCACATGTTTGATCGATTTGTCTTCTTTGATGGTTGACAAAATTTCTTTCAATTTTGTCAATGATTACTTGTTTGATCAATCAAGTCATATTCTAAGTTTGAGATCGGCCTCGAAGCTAGGATCTTTCTTTCTCCAGTACAAAGCAGTGGTTAAATAGCGTAAATCATACTTACCATATATGAACTCATATATAGCGTAAATCATACATACCACTTAACATATATGAGCTCGCTACAGCCGGCAGAGCACGGACTGTATAACGTACGTCTTCTTTTTATATCAATTTACATATTCATCTGTGTTTCTTGGACCCCTGCGTTTAACAGTTTTGTTTGTGTGTGGTCATCTAACAGTGAGGTTGTTGTTTTACACCATAATCGTGCGTTCTTCGAGACATCTGGGAAATCGGAATAGTGGGAGGGTTGTGCGCACGTAATCCAGAATAACCACACCGCCTGCTTCTTACGTTGCAGATGGCCGTCCTAAGTCGGCACCGGTTTGTTTAATGTATCTATGGTGTGAGTTGGTGTTCCTTGTCCTTTATGCGTCTCTTTCTGTGGGTGTCTGTTCTGTGTTTTTTTGCATTGGGTGTTTTGATGCTTTGCTGAGGGTGCTGCAACATAGCGTTGTTGGAGATCCCCTCCCTTCGTTTAAGTGTGGTCATTTAACAGTGAGGAGG
The DNA here is from genome assembly GCA_033119305.1 of Pinctada imbricata. Taxonomy (NCBI): domain Eukaryota; kingdom Metazoa; phylum Mollusca; class Bivalvia; order Pterioida; family Pteriidae; genus Pinctada; species Pinctada imbricata. The sequence goes on from VSWD01000002.1 coordinate 47,849,499, forward strand.
TTGTTTTACACCATAATTGTGCGTTCTTCGAGACCTCTGGGAAATCGGAATAGTAGAAGGGTTGTGCGCACGTAATCCAGGATCACACCGTTTGTAAAATACTAACTTCAAAAAATTAAAGAGGGCGCTACTGAAATTATTTTTAGTGGCTCCGCTGAAAGCATCACTGATGAGAATTTAATATTCGAAACACGTGTCTGGTGCGTGTAGACTGGTTTGGAATTTTCGTCAAGAAGGTAGAGAGTTGGAACACTTCGACTTTATTAATATAGACACTTATTTCACGTTGCAGTGTGGAGCAGTTAAAATCGTTCCCCGTGGCCTGATGTTTGTCAAGTGTATTAATTACTTCTTTCCAGCTCTGTCACCTGAAAGAGGCTTTGTTTTGGCATTTTATCAATGTGACATCATATATAGATATTTTTGCTATTTCGGAAACTAGCCATTTCACCGATAAATATCGAAATTAAAGGAGTTTAACATCTTAGCACCATCCCTACAATGCTATTTTGAACATAGATTTTATTTGGATATGCTACTTAATCGACCATACAGGAAATTTGGAGCCGCGCCCTCCCTGTAAAGTAAATGTAAAAATCTAATTTGTGTGTGGTCATCTAACAGTGAGGAGGATGTTTTACACCATAATTGTGCGTCTTACCTCTGGGAAATCGGAATAGTGGGAGGGTTGTGCGCACGTAATCCAGGAGCACACCGTCTGTAAAAATCTAACTTCAGAAATGAAAGAGGGCGCTACTGAAATTATTTTTGGTGGCTCCGCTGAAAGCATCACTGATGAGAATTTAATATCCGAAACACGTGTCTGGTGCATGTAAATTGGTTTGAATTTTCTTCAAGAAGGTAGAGAGATGGAAACTTTCGACATTATTACGTTGCCCATTGGTCTTGTGAGTTTATGTGTGGTCTTTTATGTTTAATGCTTCTATGGTGTGAGTTGGTGTTCCTTGTCTCTTTTGCGTCTCTTTCTGTGTGTGTTTGTTCTGTGTTTTTTTGTATTTGGTGTTTTGCTGTGGGTGCTGCAACATAGTGTAGTTGGAGATCCCCTCCTTTCTTTACCCTTAAGGGTATAGTTGATGAGTAACAAATGGAATAACAATACTATTCATTACAGTGTGCACGTTGATTGAATCATTCATATTGTGTTCAATGTTTTTTCTTCTCCTTTGTTTTTGTTTTGTACGAAATATTATTATTGAATACATTATGCTGCGAGCAGAGCATCAAACAGACGTACCTGCTGTGATCGTTTACCGTTCATTCGATCTCCTGTATCAAAATCTTTTTTTTTTCTCTTAACACTATCGTCTACCTTGAAGATCAAACAAAGTCTTCATTTAATTAAAAATGGCGACAAAGTTTTATCACCAAGTTACTCTCACTCTATGTCATAGGTATATATTCAAACTTCCTTCTTCGTCGACAAACAGTGTAGACCGTAAAGATAACCTATTTATCGGATAGATTATCCTTGAAGCCATGTTTCTATCGACCTCATCTACGTGATTAATGTCAGTTTGTAAAATCATCTTAAAACAAATTGTGTCAGGTAACTTTTTTTTGGATTTCTCTGTCACTCGACTTCAAAGAACCCGGGCAAAACCAGGGCCAATTTAATAATTAAGATGAACACACCATGAACATTACGGGATGATTGAATTAGGTATAGATAACTTCCTGTTAAAATTCATTCACATTTTCATCATTTCCCGACAAATGCCGATTATTTCGGAACCCCTAATCTTCGGGATGACAGAGTAGATCATTGTATGAGATGTGTAATCCCTAATTTTTGCTAGAAAAGTATGTATAGCATTCTTTTTGAAGAGAATGAAAATTCTTATTTCTGGTATTTATTATTGAAAATGCATTACAGGTTGAATAATTTAAAGGCTGCTTCTATAAAAGTCATATCCATCCCATATATTGACCCTAATAAATAATAAATAAAAAAGAGCCAAAACAAACCTTCAACTGGAAATAACTAATTATTACACTTCAAACATCCATTCACGGGGAATATGTTTAACTGCCCCACATTGTAATATGAAATAAGCGTTTAGGATAATAATACGGAAGTATTCCAACTCTTAACCTTCTTCAGGAAAATTTCAAACTAATTCTAATGTACCAAACACGTGTTTTGAACAGTAAATCTTCATCAATGATGTTTTCAGCCAAAGTGATTATCAGACACAGTCATTTTCATTTCAGTAACGCCATCTTAAAGAATCTTCTTATTTCAATTGATGCAATTTTTCAAAGAGTGTTAAAAGAAATTGATGACGTCAATAGAAGGACAATTGAAAATAATATTTATAGAAAAAAGAAAAAAATTCAATATACCTACGGTGAATCGTTTCAAAATTGTTTGTAAACTATCCGTTTCAAGTATTTTTGACACCGATTTCTAATTAACGTGTTTATCGATTTGTCTCCTTTGATGGATGGTAAGATTGTCAATTTTGTCAATAATTTTGGATGTTTGATCAATAATGTCATATTCTAAGTCTGAGAAAGGCCTCGAAGCGATCCAATATTCACATGAAGGATCAAAGATCGGATCTTTCTTGCTCCATCACATTGCAGTGGTGAAATAGCGTAAATCATATATGTACCTAATTTTAAGACCTGGTATTGAGTTACAAATGGTATAACAACATTTTACATAACAGTATGACTAATTCATTCATACTGTGTTCAACTTTATTCTTCTTTTCTTGTTTTGTTTTGTTTTGTACGAAAGATTATTCTTAAACACGTTATACCGCAAGCAGAGCATCAATCAGACGTACCTGCTATGATCGTTCAACGTTCATTCGATCTTCTTTATCATTTTTTTCCTTCTTCTTAATATGATCGTCTTCCTCGAAGAACAAACAATTTCTTTTATTTCTTTGAAAATGGCGAAAAAGTTATATCACCAAGTTATTATCGCACTATGCCCTAGGTATAGATTTAAACTTCATTCGTCGTAGTCAAATAGTGTAGACCGTAAAGATAACCTATTTATCGGATAGATCATCTTTGCAGCCATTTTTGTCGACCTTATCTACGTGATTGATGACCATTTGTAAAATCATTTTAAAACAAATTGTGTCAGGTAGCTTTTTTTGGATTGCTCTGTCACATGTCTAAAAATAACCCGGCAAAACCAGGGACAATTTACTAATAAAGATACACGCATCATGAACATTACGGGATTCTAATGAACCAAACACATGTTTTGAACAATAATTAAATCATCATCAATGATGCAATCAGTCAAAGGGATTTTTTAAAGACACAAACAAATTCATTTCAGTAACAAATGGTACAACAACATAACAGTGGTGACTAAATCATTCATACTTTTGTTCAACGTCTTCTTCTTTTTTTTATTCATATTCTACAAAAGTCTCTTTTCTAAAACAAATTCCCAGGTAACACAAGACATTTTCGAAATATTTTCAAATGGTTTCAATGAGGTTTCTGTTGAAACATTTCTGGCAGAACGTTTTAAGAACACTGTGCAGTTGTATAGACTGTTTTCAAAACGTTTCAACAACATTTAAGAGTTCTGAACAAAATGAAATATTTCCAAATTTTTTTAATTTATATTTCGGAACCATACAAAATCACGTTTCCATAACATTTACTGAAATAATTTTTACATGTTTTTAAAGCATACCTGTGTTAACTGGGTTATACCGGGAGCAGAGTATCAATCAGATGTACCTGCTAGGATCGTTAAACGTTCATTCGATCTTCTTTTACAAATTGTTTTTTCTTCTTCTTCTTTTTAATATTATCGTCTTTCTAAAAGAGCAAACAAAATCTTGATGTATTTCAAAATGGCGACAATGTTTTAGCACCAAGTAACGCTCGCTCAATGTCCTGGATATACATTTAAACTTCCTTATTCGTCGTCAAACTACTACAAAATGTTGAAAGCGACTTGGAAGATAACCTTTTGATTGGATACAACGTCTTTAGTAACGATATTTACATCGCCTTTATCAACGTGTGTATTGATTACTTCTTTCAAGCTCGGTCACCTGAAAGAAGCTTTGTTTTGGCATTTTATCAATGTGACATCATATATAGATATTTTTGCTATTTCGGAAACAAGCCATTTCACCGATAAATATCATCGAAATTAAAGGAGTTTAACATCTTAGCACCATCTCTCCAATGTTATTTTGAACATAGATTTTATTTGGCTATGTTACTAAATCGAACCTACAGGAAATTTGGAGCCGCGCTCTCTCTGTAAAGTAAATGTAAAAATCTAACTTTAAAAAATTAAAGAAGGCGCTACTGAAATTATTTTTGGTGGCTCCGCTGAAAGCATCACTGATGGGAATTTTATATCTTTAACAAGTGTCTGGTGCATGTAAATTGGTTTGGAATTTTCTTCAAGAAGGTAGAGAGATGGAACCCTTCGACATTATTACGTTGCAGATGGCCGTCTTATGCCGGCATCATTACGTTGCTGATGGCCGTCCTAAGCCGGCACCGGTTGCCCATTGGTCTCGTTGGTTTATGTGTGGTCTTTTATGTTTAATGTTTCCATGGTGTGAGTTGGTGTTCCTTGTCCCTTTTGCGTCTGTTTCTGTAGGTGTCTGTTCTGTGTTTTTGAATTTGGTGTTTTGAGGTTTTGCTGTGGGTGCTGTAACATAGTGTTGCTGGAGATCCCCTCCTTTCTTTACCCTTAAGGGTATAGTTGATGAGTAACAAATGGAATAACAATATTATACATTACAGTATGCACGGTGATTGAATCCTTCATATTGTGTCCAATGTTCTTCTTCTCCTTTGTTTTTGTTTTGTACGAAATATTATTCTTAAGCACATTATGCTGCGGGCAGAGGATCAAACAGACGTACCTGCTGTGATCGTTCAACGTTCATTCGATCTTCTGTATCAAAATCATTTTTCCCCCTTAATATCATCGTCTACCTCGAAGATCAAACAAAGTCATCATTTACTTAAGGAGGTATTGAACAGTTGGACGCCAAATTCAATTTTTCTAAAAATTTCTGAAATTATATATTTCTTGTCTGTCCTTGACTATACGGACTTACAGTTGATTCTATCCACAGGAAAATTTTCTACGAGACTTTATAATATGCATTAATTGACGTTTTCGTGAATTTCTTGATGACGTCATAATATTGAAAGTGTCATTACAGTCTTCGTAAAGCTATTGGAAATTAATTTTGATTTAACTTCCAAAATATCCATAAATATATTGCACTTACATATGGAAAAGATAGAATGAATTGTGTTTTAAACACATGCAGGATACTTGAATAATTGATAGCACTGTCGCTAAAAAATTGCAAATCCGAGCCAATTTACTGTAGTTGCTAGTTAATTATAAGGAATCCTTTGGATGAATCTTTGTCAAAAACTATCAAAATCATCAATAATGTTCAGAGATGATTTCATGATTTAATGAGGAAAATTGAATTTAGGATTAAAAATTACAAGGCTTTATATTTTCCAATTGTTTCTTCCATGATCATCCATTTTGAATGAAGTGACATCCGCTTTCCTGTTACGTTAATTTGTCAACGAATACACTGTGAAAAAGATTTAATTTTCCATTTTATACATGCTAAGTTTCAATGCGATACGTTTAGTAACAATATTTTTATTGTTTTTTTTTTAATGCGAAGGTTTGCGACGTCATTTTTCCTGATAACGTCGAAATGACGTCGTGGTTTGCTCATGGATAAAACTCCCAAAGTCCTTAATTTCGAAAATCACCATAATTTCTTCAAATGACGCCGGAAAGTATTCAAACTTCATCAGGATACTCAAATGCATATATCAATCAGAGTATCAAATGTTTTAAGGGAGTTAAGACTGTACTTTTCCTTTGAAGCGAGAGAACAAATAATGCCGCCGCCATCTTGGTGTTCAAACCCTCCTTAAAAAAGGCGACAGAGATTTATCACCAAGTTACTCTCACTCTATGTAATAGGTATAGATTCAAACTTCCTTCTTCGTCGTCAAACCGTGTAGACCGTAAAGATAACCTATTTATCGGATAGATTATCCTTGAAGCAATGTTATTATCGAACTTATCTACGTGATTTATGTCAGTTTGTAAAATCATCTTAAAACAAATTGTGTCAGATAACTTTTTTTTGGATTTCTCTGTCACTCGACTTCAAAGAACCCGGGCAAAACCAGGGCCAATTCAATAATTAAGATGCACACACCATGAACATTACGGAATGATTGAATTAAGGATAGATAACTTCCTGTTAAAATTCATGCACATTTTCATCATTTCCCGAGAGATGCCGATTATTTCGGAATCCGTAATCTTCAGGATGACAGAGTAGATCATTGTATGAGAAGTGTAATCCCTAATTTTTACTAGAAAAGTATGTATAGCATTCTTTTTGAAGAGATTGAAAATTCTTATTTCTGGTATTTATAATTGAAAATGCATTACAGGTTGAATACTTTAAAGGCTGCTTCTACAAAAGCCATATGCGCCCCATATATTGACTCTAATATAGAAAAAATGTTAAAGCACCACAGAAACGATGTATTATTTTCACATATTTTATTGTTACACGTGTTTCGGCCGTATCTAAGGCCTCTTCAGACAATAATGTACGAAACAAAGTATTGGTACATGCAATATATTGATGAAAAAGCATGATAAGTAAATAAGATTAAGTACTAAGCACTCCTTGGTCACGTATGCTTACTTCAAGGGAAAAGTAAATAAATGATATTATCAGTTCTACCTATAGGAAGTGCTGAATCAGATAAATTGGTCAAGTGAACATGTTTTAAGAAATGTGGGCGTAAATTATCAAGTTCTGTTTAACATAGGTTTAAATCTATCAATAAAACTCTGTTCTTTAATAGTAATCATAGAATAATCATCTGTTTGATAAATTGGCATAACTTTAAAATTCCCTCTACTACATTCAAACATATGTTTTGATACAAAAAGAATCCTATTTTGAGGGAGTTTAATGTTACTTCTATGAAGGGAAATACGTTGATTTAACTGTTTGGTGGAACCTATGTATTCTTCCTTGCATTTATTACACTGTAAAATATAAACAACATTTTTTGATGTGCATGTTAAATTTCTCTTAATTTCAAAATAGGTACCTGCATTCTTAAACTTAAAATACTTTCCTTCAATTAAGATATCACATATCTTACACCTTTTGTTTTTACACTTAAAAACACCTTGAGTAATTACATTGTTTTCTTCTTCAAATTTGGCACTTGTGAGTAACTGTTTTAGATTTTTCGGTTGTCTTTTGCTTTTAATCAGTTTTGTCTCATTTAATATATTTTCTAGTTTTTCACTCATTTTTAATTGGTTTAGATTTTTGTATGCTTCATGAAAAATTTCAGGATTACATTTATTAAATGTTGTGACAAATGGCAATACGTCTACTGATGGTTTTTTTTAGTTTTTCTTAATTCTGCTAAAGGAATCCTTTTAGCCAAATCAATTCCTTTATCAATAAGGGAAATTGGAAATGCGCGTTGTAAAAGTGCTTTTCGAAGTTCATCTAAACGTATTCTTTTAATTTCAGTATCACTGACAATCGTACAAATTCTTCTTGCCAAATTATACGGTATAGATTTAAGACAAGTTTTGGGGTGTTGACTTTTAAAGTGGAGGTACTGTTGTGTGTCCGTTGGTTTTCTATATATATCTATTGATACTGTTTGATTATTTATTTTGATTAGAATGTCAAGAAAAGGAATTTCTTTTTCGCTACATTCCATCGTATATTTTATGTTGGGGTGGATGCATTGTAAAATTTGATATAAATCATTTATATCTCCCCAATTAGGGTCCCATAAAATGATACAATCATCAATATATCTTTTCCAAGAATTTCGAAAAACATTAGCATCCATTTTTGGAAATTTAGTTTCCACAATTTGGTAAAGGGACCGTTCTAAATATCCAAGTGTGAGACTTGCATAAACTGGGGCCATTTTAGTCCCCATGGCTGTTCCAAGGATTTGTATAAAATGTTTATTATTAAATTGAAATGTGTTATTATTTAGAATTAGATCTACACTGTCTAATACAAATGACTTATTAAATCGATGATGTAACTCGTTTGGAAAATTATCAAGCCAAAATTCGATGGCTTCCTTTCCAAGGTAATGTGGAATATTACTATATAAACTTGTTACGTCAAATGTTGTTAGTATAGTACCTTTAGAGACTGAAGACAGAATATGGTTTAAGTAATCAATATCATCTCTAACATAACTTTCTACGTGTTTAAGAAATGGTTGAAGTAATATATCAACAAGATTACTAAGTCTATGTGTAGGACAGGATGGACCTGCAATTATCGGTCTGAATTTTAAGTCTGCGGGATTGGGAATTTCTATATATTCAGACTTTTGTAATTTAATCGCTTCTTTAATATTTTCGGATTTGTGAATCTTAGGAAGTCCATAGAAATTGCTAGTTTTGTAATCAAAATTGATTAAGTAGTCTATTTCTTTCTTGGTTAGAATTTCATCATATTCATTACAGAGTTTATTTATCGGATAGATTATCTTTGCAGCCATTTTTGTCGACCTTAACTACGTGATTAATAACCATTTGTAAAATCATTTTAAAACAAATTGTGTCAGGGATTTCTTTTGGATTGCTCTGTCACATGACTTAAAATAACCCGGCAAAACCAGGGACAATTTACTAATAAAGATGCACGCATCATGAACATTACGGGATTCTAATGAACTAAACACGTATTTTGTACAGTGATTAAATTATCATCAATGATGCAATCAGCCAAAGGGATTTTAAGACACAAACAAATTCATTTCAGTAACAAATGGTACAACAACATAACAGTAAGAGTGGTGACTAAATCATTCATACTTTTGTTCAACGTCTTCTCCTCTGTTTTTTTTTTTTCGTATTCTACGAAAGATTATTCTAAAACAAATTCCCAGGTAACACAAGACATTTTCGAAATATTTTCAAATGGTTTCAAAGAGGTTTCTATTGAAAAATTTCTGTCAGAACGTTTCAAGAACACTGTGCAGTTGTATTGACTGTTTTTAAAACGTTTCAACAACATTAAAGAGTTCTGAACAAAATGAAATATTTCCAAAAAAAATGTTATTGATATTTCGGGAACCATACGAAATCACGTTTCCATAACATTTACTGAAATATTTTTTACATGTTTATAAAGCATACTTGTGTTAACTGGGTTATACCGGGAGCAGAGTATCAATCAGACGTACCTGCTAGGATCGTTAAACGTTCATTCGATCTTCTTTATCAAATTAATTTTTCTTCTTCTTCTTAATATTATCGTCTTCCTAAAATAGCAAACAAAATCTTGATGTATTTCAAAATGGCGACAATGTTTTAGCAGCAAGTAACGCTCGCTCAATGTCCTGGATATACATTTAAACTTCCTTATTCGTCGTCAAACTACTAGAAAATGTTGAAAACGACTTGGAAGATAACCTTTTTATTGGATACAACGTCTTTAGTTATAATATTTACATCGCCCTTATCAACGTGTGTATTAATTACTTCTTTCAAGCTCGGTCACCTGAAAGCAGCTTTGTTTTGGCATTTTATCAGTGTGACATCATATATAGATATTTTTGCGATTTCGGAAACTAGCCATTTCACCGATAAATATCATCGAAATTAAAGGAGTTTAACATCTTAGCATTATCCCTCCGATGCTATTTTGAAGAAAGATTTTATTTGGATATGCTACTAAATCGAACCTACAGGAAATTTGGAGCCGCGTTCTTCTATAACGTAAATGTAAAAATCTAACTTCAAAAAATTAAAGAAGGCGCTACTGAAAATATTTTGGTGGCTCCGCTGAAAGCATCACTGATGAGAATTTAATATCCGAAACACGTGTCTGGTGCATGTAAATTGGTTTGGAATTTTCTTCAAGAAGGTAGAGAGTTGGAACCCTTCGACATTATTAAGTTGCAGATGGCCGTCCTAAGCCGGCATCATTATGTTGCTGATGGCCGTCCTAAGCCGGCACCGGTTGCCCATTGGTCTCGTTAGTTTATGTATGGTCTTTTATGTTTAATGTTTCTATGGCGTGAGTGTGTGGCCCTTGTCCCTTTTGCGTCTCTTTCTGTGGGTGTCTGTTCTGTGTTTTTGCATTTGGTGTTTTGAGGTTTTGCTGTGGGTGCTGCAACATAGTGTTGTTGGAGATCCCCTCCTTTCTTTACCCTTAAGGGTATAGTTGATGAGTAACAAATGGAATAACAATATTATACATTACAGTATGCACGGTGATTGAATCATTCATATTGTGTTCAATGTTTTTCTTCTCCTTTGTTTTTGTTTTGTACGAAATATTATTCTTAGATACATTATGCTGCGAGCAGAGCATCAAACAGACGTACCTGCTGTGATCGTTCAATGTTCATTCGATCTTCTGTGTCAAAATCTTTTTTCTCTTAATACTATCGTCTACCACGAAGGTCGAACAAATTCTTCATTTACTTAAAAATGGCGACAAAGTTTTATCTCCAAGTTACTCTCAATTTATGTCATAGGTACTTCCTTCTTCGTCGACAAACCGTGTAGACCGTAAAGATAACCTATTTATCAGATAGATTATCCTTGAAGCCATGTTTCTATCGATCTTATCTACGTGATTAATGTCAGTTTGTAAAATCATCTTAAAACAAATTGTGTCAGATAACTTTTTTTGGATTTCTCTGTCACTCGACTTCAAAGAACCCGGGCAAAACCAGGGCAAATTTAATAATTTAGATGTACACACCATGAACATTACGGGATGATTGAATTAAGTATAGATAACTTCCTGTTAAAATTCATGCACATTTTCATCATTTCCCGACAAATGCCGATTATTTCGGAACCCGTAATCTTCGGGATGACAGAGTAGATCATTGTATGAGAAGTGTAATCCCTAATTTTTGCTAGAAAAGTATGTATAGCATTCTTTTTGAAGAGATTGAAAATTCTTATTTCTGGTATTTATTATTGAAAATGCATCCATATATTGACCCTAATAAATAATAAATAAAAAAGGGCCAAATCAAAAGTTCAACTGGAAATAACTACTTATTACACTTCAAACATCCATTCACGTGGAATATGTTTACTGCCCCACACTGCAATAGGAAATAAGCTTTTATGATAATAACACGGAAGTATTCCAACTCTTAACCTTCTTCAGGAAAATTTCAAACTAAATCTAATGTACCAAACACGTGTTTTGAACAGTAAATCATCATCAATGATGCTTTCAGCCAAAGTGATTTTCAGACCCAGTCAAATTCGTTTCAGTAACGCCATCTTATTGAATTTTCTTATTTCAAATGATGCATTTTTTCAAAGAGTGTTAAAAGAAATTGATGGCGTCAATAGAAGAACAATTGAAAATAATAATTAAAGAAAAAAGAAAAAAATCAATATCCCTACGGTGAATCGTTTCCAAATTGTTTGTAAACTATCCCTGTAAAGTATTTTTGACACCGATCTCTAATTCACATGTTTTATCGATTTGTCTTCTTTGATAGTTGAAAAGATTTCCTTCAATTTTGTCAATCATTTTGGATGTTTGATCACTAAAGGCAAATTCTTAGTCTGAGAAAGGCCTCGAAGCGATCCAATATTCACATGAAGGATCAAAGATCGGATCTTTCTTGCTCCATCACATTGCAGTAGTGAAATAGCGTAAATCATACACAATTGTACTGTAGACAGGGATATGGTCATTATCCATATTTGTCATCATGTACCTACTCTTAAGACCTGGTATTGAAAGAAGGGAGGAAATCTCCAACAAGACTCCGTTGCAGCATCAACAGTAAAACAACAAAACACCCGATGCAAAAACACAAATGACGAGTACAGCACGAGACGGAAAAGAGACAAACGACATGTAAACATCAAACACAAAAGACTACACATAAACCGACAAGACCAATGGGTAACCGGTGCCGACGTTGAACGGCCACTTGTCACGCAAGTAGCAAATGGTGTGGTTATCCTAGATTACGTGCGCACAACCCTCTCACTTCTCCAATTACCCAGAGGTCTCGAAGAACGTATTTAGTTACAAATGGTATAACAACATTTCACATAACAGTATGACTAAAGCATTCATACTGTGTTCAACTTTATTATTCTTTTCTTGTTTTGTTTTGTTTTGGACGAAAGGTTATTCTTAAACACGTTATACCGGAGGCAGAGCATCAATCAGACATACCTGCTATGATCGTTCATTCGATCTTCTTTATCATTTTTTTCCTTCTTCTTAGTATGATCTTCTTCCTCGAAGAACAAACAATTTTTTTTATGTCTTTGAAAATGGCGACAAAGTTATATCACCAAGTTATTATCGCTTTATGTCCTAGGTATAGATTTAAACTTCCTTCTTCTTAGTCAAATAGTGTAGACCGTAAAGATAACCTATTTATCGGATAGATTATCTTTGCAGCCATTTTTGTCGACCTTATCTACGTGATTAATGACCATTTGTAAAATCATTTTAAAACAAATTGTGTCAGGGATTTCTTTTGGATTGCTCTGTCACATGACTTAAAATAACCCGGCAAAACCAGGGCCAATTTACTAATAAAGATGCACGCATCATGAACATTATGGGATTCTAAGGAACTAAACACGTGTTTTTAACAATAATCAAATCATCATCAATGATGCAATCAGCCAAAGGGATTTTAAGACACAAACAAATTCATTTCAGTAACAAATGATACAACAACAAAACAGTAAGAGTGGTGAATAAATCATTCATACTTTTGTTCAACGTCTTCTTCTCTTTTTATTTTCGTATTCTACGAAAGATTATTCTAAAACAAATTCCCAGGTAACAGAAGACATTTTTTCGAAATATTTTCGAATGGTTTCAAAGAGGTTTCTGTTGAAACATTTCTGGCAGAACGTTTCAAGAACACTGTGCAGTTGTATAGAATGTTTTTAAAATGTTTCAAAAACATTTAAGAGTTCTGAACAAAATAAAATCTTTCCAAAAAATTTTATTGATATTTCGGGAACCATACAAAATCACGTTTACATAACATTTATTTTTTACATGTTTTTAAAGCATACTTGTGTTAGCTGGGTTATACCGGGAGCAGAGTATCAATCAGACGTATGTTAAACGTTCATTCGATCTTCTTTATGAAATTATTTTTTCTTCTTCTTCTTAATATTATCGTCTTCCTAAAAGAGCAAACAAAATCTTGATGTATTTCAAAATGGCGACAATGTTTTAGCACCAAGTAACGCTCGCTCAATGTCCTGGATATACATTTAAACTTCCTTATTCGTCGTCAAACTACTACAAAATGTTGAAAACGACTTGGAAGATAACCTTTTTATTCTTTTCTTGTTTTGTTTTGTTTTGGACGAAAGATTATTCTTAAACACATTATACCGCAAGCAGAGCATCAATCAGACATACCTGCCATGATCGCTCAACGTTCATTCGATCTTCTTTATCAATTTTTTTTCCTTCTTCTTAATATGATCGTCTTCCTCGAAGAACAAACATTTTCTTTTATTTCTTTGAAAATGGCGACAAAGTTATATCACCGAGTTAATATCGCTCTATATCCTAGGTATAGATTTAAACTTCCTTCGTCGTAGTCAAATAGTGTAGACCGTAAAGATAACCTATTTATCGGATAGATTATCTTTGCAGCCATTTTTTATTGACCTTATATACGGGATTAATAACCATTTGTAAAATCACTTTAAAACAAATTGTGTCAGGTAACATTTTTTTGGATTTCTCTGTCACATGACTTAAAATAACCCGGGCAAAACCAGGGCCAATTTACTAATAAAGATGCACGCATCATGAACATTACGGGATTCTAATGCGCCAAACACGTGTTTTGAACAGTAATTAAATCATCATCAATGATGCTTTCAGTCAAAGGGATTTTTAGGCACAAACAAATTCATTTCAGTAACAAATGGTACAACAACATAACAGCAAGAGTGGTGACTAAATCATTCATACTTTTGTTCAACATCTTCTTCTCTTTTTTTTCGTATTCTACGAAAGATTATTCTAAAACAAATTCCCAGGTAACACAAGACATTTTCGAAATATTTTTGAATAGTTTCAAAGATGTTTCTGTTGAAACATTTCTGTCAGAACGTTTCAAGAACACTGTGCAGTTGTATAGAATGTTTTAAAAACGTTTCAACAAGAGTTCTGAACAAAATGAAATATTTCCTATTTTTTTTTATTGATATTTCGGGAACCATACAAAATCACATTTCTACAACATTTAATGATTTTTTTTACATGTTTTTAAAACATACTTTTGTTTACTGAGTTATACCGAGAGCAGATTATCAATCAGACGTACCTGTTTGGATCGTTAAACGTTCATTCGATCTTCTTTATCAAAATAATTTTTCTTCTTTTTCTTAATATTATCGTCTTCCTAAAAGAGCAAACAAAATATTGATGTATTTCAAAATGGCGACAATGTTTTAGCACCAAGTAACGCTCGCTCAATGTCCTGGATATACATTTAAACTTCCTTATTCGTCGTCAAACTACTAAAAATTGTTGACAAAGACTGGGAAGATAACCTTTTTATTGAATACAACGTCTTTATTTACAATATTTACATCGCCCTTATCAACGTGTGTATTAACTTAGAAGTATAACCGCCATGTAAAACAAAGGAGGGGATCTCCAACAACAACAGGTTGTAGCACCCACAGCAAAACACCCAATGCAAAAACACAAAGCAGACAAGCACAGAAAGAGACGCGTAAGGGACAAGGAACGTCAACGCACACCACAGAAACATCAAACACAAAGGACTACACATAAACCAACGAGACCAATGGGCAACCGGTGCCGACTTAGGACGGCCATCTGCCACGAAAATGGCAGAAGGTATGGTTATCCTGGATTACGTGCGCACAACCCTCCTACTTTTCCGATTACCCAGAGGTCTCGAAGAACGTACAGTTGTGGTGTAAAACAACCCCCTCACTGTCAGATGACCACACACAAACAAGACCGCAAAGCGCAGGGGCCCAAGCAACACAGATGAATATGTAAATGGATATAAAAAGAGGGCGTACGTAATACAATCCGTGCTCTGCCGCCGCGAGCTCATGTAAACTTACAACTGTGAGAGAATCAAGCGAAGAGAAATTTTATCAACGAGACAAGACGCATCAATGCAGATAGTACAATATAGAATGTTATCCAATATATTATACGGACAGTTGCACTCTAACTGACAGTGAAGACGGGACTCCATGACAGGCCCTGTTCCATTCTGACTGACAGTGATGACGGGACGCCATGACGGGCCCTCTTCCACTATAACTGACAGTGAAGACGAGACTCCATGACAGGCCCTGTTCAACCCTAACTGACAGTGAAGACGGGACTCCATGACAGGCCCTGTTCCACTCGAACTGACAGTGAAGACGGGACTCCATGACAGGCCCTGTTCGCTCTAACTGACAGATAAGACGGGACTCCATGACAGGCCCTGTTCCACTCTAATTGATAGAGAAGACGGGACTCCATGACAGGCCATGTTCGCTCTAACTGACAGTGAAGACGGGACTCTATGACGGGCCCTCTTCCACTCTTACTGACAGTGAAGACGGGACTCCATGACGGGCCCTCTTCCACTCTAACTGAGAGTGAAGACGGGACTCCATGACAGGCCCTGTTCCACTCCAACTGACAGTGATGACGGACTCCATGACGGGCCCCCTTCCACTCTAACTTACAGTCAAGACGGGACTCCATGAGAGGCCCTGTTCCACTCTATATGACAGTGAAGACGGGACTCCATGACAGGCCCTGTATCACTTTATATGACAGTGAAGACGGGACTCCATGATAGGCCCTGTTCCATTCTGACTGACGGTGAAGATGGGACTTCATGACAGGCCCTGTTCGTTCTATCTGACAGAGATGACGGGTCTTCATGACTGGCCCTGTTCCACTCTAGCTGACAGTGAAGATGGGACTCAATGACAGGCCATGTCCCACTCTAACTGACAGTGAAGACGGGACTCCATGACGGGCCCTGTTCCACTCCATATGGCAGTGAAGACGGGACTCAGTGACAGGTCATGTTCCACTCTGACTGACAATGATGACGGGACTCCATGACAGGCCCTATTCGCCCTAACTGACAGAATAGAAGGGACTCCATGACAGGCCCTTTTCCACTCTTACTGATAGAGAAGACGGACTTCCATGTCAGGCCCTGTTCCACTCTAACTGACAATGAAGACGTGACTCCATGACGGGCCTGTTCCACTCCGACTGATAACGAAAAACGGACTCCATGACGTGTCCTGTCCAAACCTTTTTAGGTGTTGCATGCAAGCAGGAGATGCTTACTCTTCCTGGACACCTGGTCTCACTCCCATATCGGGAGTTCGCTTCTTTTCATATGGTGGAGGTTTTTGTGTGTTTGCTTTGGTTCCTGTTTTATCCTAATTTTGTATGCCTTCGGTTTCTGATTTTCTGAATTACCGATTTTGTGCGGTATACAGGGATATTGTCATTATCCATATTTCTCATTAGAGAAGACAGGGCCCGGACAACCTGTCCTCTCTTAATGTTTGTCGGACTCCTCGGGTGAATACATACATGAGCTCGCTACAATCGGCAGGGCACGGACTGTATTTTGTACTCCCTTTGTTTTTATATTCATTAACATATTGAACCCCTGCGTTTTGATGTCTTGTTAGTGTGGTATTCGATGAGGTTATTTTACAATTCAGCTGTTCAGCTGTACGTTCTTCGAAACATTTTGGTAACCGGATAAGTGGGAGGGATGTGTGCACGTAATCTTGTGTGATATTTTGTGTTTGGTGTTTTGATGTGGTGTTTGCTGTTCCTCGTTCCTTTTATAAATCTTGTTTTTCTCATTTGTTGTTCTTCGTCCCTTCGATAAGAGATAAAGAAGATCCTGACAACGATCTCAACAGCACTCACAATAGAGCACCAATGGAGCATCGAGCACCAAGAGAACACGTGGCAATATATTGTACAACTGGTCTAACCCGGATAATGTAAACTTATTTTGGTCTACAAAAAATTCAGAACTTAGTGCAAACCATCACATTTTTTTCATACGACTTTTAAATATGCACACCACGCTGCCTGACGACAAAATTAATGACCGATTGTCTAAACTCGTTAAATGGTAATTTGATCGAGAAGGGAAAACATCTATTTGTACATATGAATCAAAGGATGACTTTTTCCGCTACAGAATACAACTCATACAAATCTTTGACATAAAGTGACTTGTGTATCACCTTGTCCTTCTTCTTGGACAAGATTTATATAAGATTTGGGGAGAAGTTTTAGGCCTCCCTATGGGTACTTAATGTGCACCTCTTGTTGCAGATTTAAAAGAATTTATTCAAAAGTTAAAAAGCAAAGAAAACATGATTATTCACTAATCGACAATCCTGTTTTTGAAATATTTGAAAATGTCATTTATTCTTAAGAATTCCTTTGATAACATGCTTGAGCTCGCTACATCTGGCAGAACACGGATTGTATTTAACAGGCATATTAATCCATTTACATATCCATCTGTGTGTTTCTTCCTGCGTCATATTGTTTGTTTGTACGGTCATCTTACAGCGAGGAAACGTGGTAGGGTCGTGTGCTGGTAATCCGTCTGCTTCTGACGTGGCAGATGACCGTCCTAAGTCAGCAACGATTGTCCATAAGTCTCACTGGCTAATATCTAGTTATTTGTGTTTGATTTTTCTATGTGATTTGGTGTTCCTTGTACCTTTTGTGTCTCTTTCTTCTCTTTCTCTGCGTGTCTGCTCTGTGTTTTTTGTATTGGATGTAATTGGGTGTTGACGTGAATGCTTTAACCGAGTGTTGTTGGAGATCCCCTCCTATCTAAGCTTTTCCCCTCCTTTCCTAGTTTTTCTGCTTTGTGCTGTTTGCCTGCTTTTAGGCTGTCGTTACCAATAATGTCGAAGGGTTCAAACTCTATACCTTCTTGAAGAAAATTCCAAACCAATTTCCAAATATACAAAACAGCATTGGAAGGAGGTGCTAAGATGTTAAACTCCTCTAATTTCGATGATATTTATCGGTGAAATGGCTAGTTTTCGAAATAGCAGCAAAAACAAACTTTATGATGTCGCATTGATATAAGTCAAAACAATGCTTCTTTCAGGTGACAGAACTGGAAAGAAGTAATTAATACACTTGACAAACATCAGGCCACGGGGAACGATATTAACTGCTCCACAATGCAACAAGAAGGAAGGAGAGCCCGTTGCAGTACCAACAGCAGAACACTAAAACACCCGATGCAAAAACACAAAAGACGAGTATAGTATAGCAAGCACGTAGTGGAGGTATTTTTTTGTTAGCTTTGGTTCGCGTTTTACCCTGATTTCAGATGTCATCGCTTAATGATTATCTGAATTAACGACTAGTATGTACTTTGCATGGGGCTATGATCAGTATCTATATTTGTCATTTAAAATGTATTATTTTGATTATAATATCCGGATTTGGTACATATAATTACGAGCCATCAATGTCCTTATTTTTCACATTCTTTATCTCTCCACGAAAGATATATTTTTTTTACAATGTGGAGATAATAATGTTATGACACAAAAGTAAGTTTAAATATCTTAGCCGTGAAAATAATGAATTACATTTTATATTGCAAATACCACAGGCAGACATGCAGCTAGTACAT
This sequence comes from Pinctada imbricata, assembly GCA_033119305.1. Lineage (NCBI taxonomy): Eukaryota > Metazoa > Mollusca > Bivalvia > Pterioida > Pteriidae > Pinctada > Pinctada imbricata. The sequence goes on from VSWD01000002.1 coordinate 47,868,264, forward strand.
GGACAAGGACTTTGTTTTGTATTTAGCACAGAACACGGAAGAGCCCTAAATACTAGACCACTGCGCCGACATACATGAATTCATACTTGATATTTGACAGTTCAATCGACTATATTGAGGTGGACATTCGCATCTGTACAGAATATCTCCATTTGGCTCCTCTTTACACGTGCCATAATGTAGACAAGGTTGATCAATGCATTGTCTTCTATCTGGTAAAAAAGAAGCATGTATTATTGCTTTGTTTTGATACTCCTTAGTATAACAGACTAGCGAACAGGGGATGCTTACTCCTCCCGGGCACCTGGTCCCGCCTCTTGGTTGCTAGGGTTCGTCGATTCTCCATTTTGTGCTCTATTGTTAGTGCTATTTCCGTGGCAGATGGCCGTCCTTAGTCGGCACCGGTTGCCAATTGGTTTCGTTGGTTCATTTGTAGTCTTTTGTGTTTAATGTTTCTGTGTTGTGTGTTGACGTTCTTTGTCCCTTTTGCATCTCTTTCTGTGCTTGTCTGCTCTGTGCTTTTGCACTGGGTGTTTTGCTGTGGGTGCTGCAACCTGGTGTTGTTTGAGATCCCCTCCGTTGTTTTAATTACCTTTTATTCTATAATATTAAGTATACGCCTTACTATGAATAGTTTTCCCAGACAATCAGATTTAATAATATAACATAAAAAAAGTTCATTCTGTATAATAGAATTGCTTTGATGTTATTTTTTGTTATTGAATACCTGACACTTAGTTAACAAATTCAACATACGGAAGTCTAATTTCTAAATGTAGCATTTAAGGATAATACCAGGGATGTCGAAAAGTGTCAATCCAAAAAAGAAAATTCCATCTGAAAATAGTGACAATAGCATATATTATTGTTTTGTTTTTATACTCCCAAGTATAACAGGCTAGCCAAACAGGGGACGCTTACTCCTCGCGGGAACCTGGTCCCACCTCTAGTTTGCTAGGGGTATTCCAATGCTTAATTTGGTGCTCTGTTGTGAGTGCTGTTTAGATTATCGTCAGAATTTTCTTTAACTCATTTGATTCAACAGATATGTAGTGGAAATCCCAGTTCCGTTTATTCTTTGGCACATTTTAAAGGCCTTTATAACGTAATTTTATACAGTGTGTATGTGAGGGAATATGGACTGTTCTATACTATGAAAGAAAGATACCTGGCGTTTCCTCTTGATCGACTGTAAAATAAATAGCATGTGTTAAAACATGGGAATATATTAGTAAGATTGCTATTGAATTGAAGACGTTTAATAATAGAAAGTATAATGAGAAAACTTTGAATATGAGTTCTTATGATGATTTTTGTTTAATTTCGCATTTTTTTCGTACGTGGCATTTCACAGCTCAATCCACTATATTGAGGTAGGCATTCACATCTGTACAGAATCTCTCCATTTGGCTGGTCTATACATATGCCGTCATGTAGACAAGGTTGATCAATGCATTGTGTTCTATCTGGTAAAAAAGTAGCATATATTATTGTTTTGTTTTTAAACTCCATTATATTCTATGATATTGAATGTACTTTTTACTATGAATAGTTTTCCCAGACAGTCGTAGCAGATTTAATCATTTAACATAACATACGCTTTGTCATCAAAACAAACATGAAAGACAAAACGCATAATTAAAACATTTTAAGAGCCATTCTCTGTAAAAACCAAAGAATTTTATAGGGGTGTTCAAATGACCACTTCAGATTTTAGTGATTTTGATATATTTTAGTCAACATAAGACCTGTATTCAAAATTGAGCTCATTTTCATTCATACATGTAACGGTTGCCATGGTAAGGCACCGACTTGTTTGGCCCAATTTCAGGTGGTAAAAAAATGAGACAAAATGAGGTAGGTTTGTAACCCCACTGTTTTTAAATTAACTTGTCAGCATTAGATTTAATGCAAACCTTTGACAGAATTACCCAGGAACTTAATAATGAAGAAGAAAAATTTAAAGAAATTTATTTCCAAACATGTAAATTTTCATGACAAATATGCGTAATTTTGCCAAAATCCACAAACTCGTAAATTAGCACTTTAATGAGGTATCTACAAAATGATGCAGGCACTCGCGCCTGATATGATACTGTTTTCAGATAATTCAATCCCTCCTCATAACAATATAAAAAAAAATTGGAGATGTTATTTTTGTTTAAAAAAAATAAACTTATTTTGAAAATTGTTACCATGGCAACATCTGCATTTTACTCGATTTCTGTTTAACGAGCAGCATTTCAAATTCAAAAAAGATAAAACTACCAAATTAGTATGAAAACCAAAATTAGAGATCTCATGATATTTTTACGTCAATTCAGGCTGTACTTTGTAATCGGTTGCCATGGTAACCATATCAAAAACTTACAATATTCACTATTTTCAGCATTTTCAAGTCATTTGTCTTTGTTCCTGTGCCTTATAACAAACGGAAATTTACAATTTATTTTTTTTTCGTATAACAGGTATATCATATTTTGAAGAAATCATTAAATTGTAGAGGAAATATATGAAAAAATCACATATTTCTCCATAGCAACGCAGCATATTCAGATGTACTGAATAGCAAAATGTTCATGAGTATGCTTTAATTTTTAGTTTCTATAATATTATCTTGAATTATTCTATACTAAAATCATATTAAAACACATACCTAAACGTAAAATTTTAAATAAGCTTACTCGTTTTGTCTGATATTGTAAAAATGGCTGGTTACCATGACAACAAAATTAACTAATATTGATATATCGATTTCAAAATGTTGTCTGTATTTTCCAATTTTGCTTCTCTCTTGATTGGTACATGATAGATTTTTTTTTCAAATAGATGGTGGATGCTATAACCTCTATCAAAATACATGAAACAAGTTTCAAAATGATAGTAGTTGCTATAGTAATTTAGCCATACGATCTGAAAAAGCATTTTTCGCTATTTTTCAAAGCCTTTTCCTTAAAAAAGAAACATGCTTGCAAAACTACTTTTACATATATGACAAAGGAAAGTCTTAACTTTATTTCAGATTAAAGCATTTTCAGATTACTTGACCTTTTATGCCCGTTTCCAAGGACTCAAATTTTTACAGATTTGTTTTCATAGCAACGGACTATTTCATAAATATTTGTGTTGGATTTTCTTCCATGTAAAGAAATGTCTAATTGAATACATTAATTAATTATAATCACGTTCAATTAAAGTTCAATGATTTAGTAAAAAATGGACACTAAATTAAGTCTAAAATTGCTTTTATTTATCATCACTTTCAATTAAAGTTCAATGATTTAGTATAAAACGGACACTCAATTAAATTGCTTTTATTTTTGCTATTTGAGTTTATGTTGCCATAGCAACGACCACAAACTTTGTTCCAATGTGAATGCTGATGTTATATTTGCATAAAAAAACTCAAAAATAAAAGTTATTTATCATTGAATTTTGAAAAAAATGACAAGAGCAATTTTTTGATAAGATACCTTTGTTGCTATGGGAACGTATAGATTTTACATTAAACCCAACATTATTTATCTAACTTGAAAGAGCAATGATAGGGGACTAATAATTCATCAGTGTTTGTTTTAGATTATGCTGCATAATTGATGTATGTGACTTCAGAAACGCCCAGATATGCATTTTCTCAATGTGTAAAGTCTGTTTCCATGGCAACCTGGTGTGATATTCGGGAAAAAAACCTAACAATTTTTATCTTTTTGGGTCAGACCCAACCTTATGTATATTTTTATCAAACTCTTAGGCATGACGTATCATGCCTCCCTAATAAAAGTGCAAATACTTAGTACAGAGGATAGCTATTAACACTTCCTCTCATCTAAAAATGCATGGTTGAATGATAAATACATTAGCTACTGTACTCCTGATGCGGTTCTGCTCAGTATATTTTTGAGATAGATATGCACTATTCATTGAAAAGAAAGAAAATTCAAGGCCAAAGATAAATATTTCATAACACCATTTTTATGTCCCCGTAATCGAAGATTCGGGGGCATATTATGAGTTATACAACGTTTTACAAGGGGGATACAGAATTATATTGGGTCGATGAAAAAAGTTGTATTTGGCGAGGCGAAGCCGATATATTTTTGTACCCCCCCCCCCTGTAAAACACTGTACAACGAATTTATCCCACCGATGGCTTTTGTCTTGAGTTTGTAACGTCAACATATTTCAAAGCATTTCGGTGACGTCAATATCGTAAAGCGTCTTAGTCGAAGCAGGATATTATTAGTTATACAGTGTTTTACAGGGGGGATACGAAAATATATTGGGTCCATGAAAAAAAGTTGTATTCGGCGAGGCGAAGCCGAGCCCAATACAACTTTTTTTCATGGATCCAATATATTTTCGTATCCCCCTGTAAAACACTGTATAACGAATTTATCCCAACGATGGCCCTTTTGGACTTTCGTATCACCCCATTTAAAACAATATGTTACAATTATTTCCGACTGAGGGCCCATTTGGACTCAATGGACACAATCTTTTTTATACACATGTATATTCTTCCTTTATGTTGTAATTTCCGGTACCATACGTTTTTCGTATTTCCTACAAGGTTATTGAAGTTACAAACTCAAACACTAATATTATTTTCATATTTTATTTTAAGATTTTCCTTTCAGTTCTAACAACTGATTCTTTTATATTTTATATGAAACAGATTTTATGACTTTCATGTGTCAGAATTAAAATAGAATTGAAAAAAAAATTATCTAATCATTGGAATATTGACTAGTAAAACTTGTGACATTTGTATAAAGTCAACAATAAATAAAGGTAACAATAACAACACGAATTTTATTTGTTCGTTACAAATTTTTGGCATTTTAAATCTTAACAACTGATTCTTTGATATTTTATACGGAACAGATTTAATGACTTTCATGTGTCAGAATTAAAATATAATGGAAAAAAACTCCCAAAAATTATCTAATCATTCGAATATTGACTAGTAAAACTGGTAACATTTGTATAAAGTCAACAATAAATAAAGGTAACAATAATAGCAAGATTTTTTTTGTTCTGTCACAGATTTTTGGCATTTTATTTGTGTATGTTAATGGTAATGTTCCCAATTCTACATCCACTGAACATTTCTCGTACGGTCATAGCATTGGACTGAGATACATTCTGTGAAGTCTGTATACGAGGTGCATAAGGCAAGTCGGAGAAATCACACATGATGTCCTTAACATAAGGCTGAAGAGCTATGGCTTCATCTAGATATAGAAACAAAACAATTACTCTACTTTCCTTTTAATCTACACATGAAATAATACGAAGAAGTTTCTTTAGAAAAGTACAATTTTAGTGTCGCCTGCGAAGCATAGCGACACTTAGGGATCACTTTGTCCGTTGTCCGTCTGTCCGTCTGTCAGTCCGTCCGTCCGTCTGTCTGTCACACTTTGGGTGTCACAGCCCATAACTTTTGAATGGTAAGTGATAGGGCTTTGATATTTCACATGTGTATTCCTTGTGACAAGACCTTCCTACACATACCATAATTTTTGACCTAGTGACCTTGACCTACATATTTGACCTACTTTTCAAAATAATTAAGAATGGATATATCTTTTGATTAGTAAGTGTTAGAACTTTGATATTTCACACATTCAATCCTTGTGGCAAGACCTTTCTACACATACCATAATTTTTTACCTTGTGACCTTGACCTAGATATTTGACCTACTTTTGAAAAAAAGATAAGATTCGCTATATCTTTTGATTAGTAAGTGATAGGGCTTTGATATTTCACATGTGTATTCCTTGTAACAACGCCTTTGTACACTTACCATAATTTTTGACCTATTGACCTTGACCTACATATTTGACCTACTTTTCAAAAACAAAAAAATTAGATTATATATATCTTTGATTGGTAAGTGATAAGGCTTTGCTATTTCACATGTGTATTTCTTGTAACAAGATCTTTCTACACAGACCATAATATTCGACCTTGTGACCTTGACCTAGATATTTGACCTACTTTTCAAGGAAAGTAAAATTGGCTATATATTTCGTTTGGTTGTGATAGGGCTTTGATATTTCACATGTGAGTTCCTTGTAACAACGCCTTTCTACAAATACCATAATTGTTTACCTATTGACCTTGACCTACATATTTGACCTACTTTTCAAAAAAAAATAGATTGTATATATCTTTGATTGGTAAGTGATAAGGCTTTAGTATTTCACATGTGTATTTCTTGTAACAAGATCTTTCTACACATACCATAGTTTTAACCTTTTGACCTTGACCTAGCTATTTGACCTTCTTCTAAGAAATTAAGGTTTAATGTATCTTTTAATTGGTAGGTGATAGGTCTTTAATATTTCTTATGATGTAACCTTTTTGTTACCAATTTTTACGTAGTGACCTTGACCTAGATGATTGACACTCTTTTTTGAAAATTTGAGAATGACCATATCTTTTAACTTGTAATTAAGAGGTCTGATATTTCAAATGAATGTTCAGCATTATTTCAAAATACAGATAGCCTTCTTCATACAAATATTATTTGTAGACGTTTTATTTAAAATATATGTACCAGTAAAGTAAGACCAACAGTACTGTGGATAAATTGTTAAATATCTAATGAAATCTTACTATGTGATATTCCTTGCTTCGAGGCCAGATTGTTGTATGTGGGGTTAGAAGGTGGATACGAGGTTGAGTGAGAAACCCCTGCTGAGAATTTCACTGAAATTAAAAATTACATATATATATACAATTTAAGTAAAATGTTAAGTTTTCATAGATAAAGAAAATATGAACCAAATAGCGTTTTCTTTTTCAATTATCCAGAAAATTCAATGACAATAATTGAGTTATTACTTCAAATACAAAAACAGCCATTAATAAATGGACAAAAATGATTCAATAATGTATATTTCTAGTATTGATATACCTGAATCTGTTATTGAGATGGTACTACTACTACTGGTATTACATGGTTTCTCTACTAGCGGTAAACGGGATAACGGAAGAGTGAAATGAGGTTCCACTGAAAAAAAAATTGACAAAAGTGAATAATTTTTTTTACCCCCTAAGACATGAAATACATGCATCATATTCAAACAAATAAAATTCACAAAGATACAATACATGTATATTATTAAGAATATGAAAAAAAAACCTTCTGATTCATCCTCGATTTCATTCTCCTGATTGGATAGCTCACATTCCAGTGGTGCTGGGAGTGCAGGATGAGGCATCAAGGGTGCAGGGAGTGCAGGACGAGGCGGCATGGGTGCTGGGATGGCGGGATAAGCCATCAAGGGTGGTGGGAGGGCAGAATAAGCAGCTGCTTGCCGATCTGTTTCTAAAAATCAATGTAAATTTGCACTATATTATGTACAGTACTGTCTTTATTTTCATATTTGACTGTTTATTATATTTGCCTTTATTCTTTTAACATTCATTTATTTAATCAATACCTTGTATTATGCTTGGAAGTGCCTTCATGTGGGTCGAGTTTGTTTATGAAGCTGGAAGTGCTGGCACCGTTTGTACAGACCTTTTAACGTGTTGTCCTATTGTGTGGTCCATTGCTAATTTCTCTATGTCGCTTACCCGTTGATATACTGCTAATGATGACACAGATTTATGTCCTGCAAACTTTCAATACCTTCAATTACTATACGGCATACTTGTCTTCTCAGTAACATATACAGCACAAATTTAGCATGTTTACACACAATACTCTTGAATTATTATGAAAGTATGTGTACTATAATCATTGAAATAACGTCAAAATGCAAGTCTACCGGTAATAGGTATTAAACTGTACACTGGAAAAGTGCAAATATTTCACACAATAGTGAGCCATTCCCCTTGCAGTATCAATGACGTACATATACATTTTTGTGTAATTATGTCAACAATAGGCAAAAACAGTACGATCAGAAAAATACTGGTCTTCCAATTAACATAGGGAAACACATATTGCTTTTACAAAATAGGTTTTCTTATGGCATGGACTCGTATAATAGCTTTGTGTACCCTACACAACAATTTTCAACTATATCTAACTTTATTTTTGTCTAAAATCATAAACTTTCTTTTAAGGTTCAAGTAAAAAATACTATATATGTACCTGTAACAGGCATGATTTGAGCTGCACCAAAGTGGCTTCTAGAGAGTAATGTGGCTCCCGTTGCCCGGATGCTATGATTAGTATATGCCTTTGACAACTTGCACTGTTTGCTTAGATTTGTCATGAACATGGCCAATGTTTTTTCACCAATAGGCGCATTACAGTACCAACTTTCATCGCTTGAGGAGAATGTGTCTCGTGGCCTTTGCCAAAGTCTATCACAGTTCTTGTTCAGCAGCTGTACATATCGTTCAAATGACAGAACTGGACATTTTTCATCTCCTAATATCTTGGGCATGTACCCACCGGTACGTTCCTTGTCCGATTCCTTATGGTTTTTTGATAATTCATCGATATCTTTACATACGTACTTCAAACGAGTATTTGGGTCAGTTTTTGCCATAAAAGTATCTTTCATCATGGAATGCATGTTTTCAGAGCCTCTTCTGAAAAAATACAAGCGCACATCAAACTGAACTTTCTGCAAAAGTCCTGTAGGTGTATTAGGGGTCAGATGAACTGAGTTGAAAGGATCTGCATGTACTTGTCTGAAATAATCTCATGGTGTTGGATGAAACCTTTACCCTCTCGCTTTAGCTCAGCTAAAACAGCTCGGAAATTCAGATTTGCCTCCCGAAATTCAAGTCCTTTTATCAGGTCAATATTTCTGTCATACGGCTGAGCCTGAAGATATCTATTTAATGAATGTCTGATATTCTCAAGACTCGTTACCTTATACTTATCACCGTCGGACTTTCTCAAATCCATGTAAAAATGACTCAAAATTTTATTTAGTCTGAAAGTATCGAACGCCTCGAAGTTTGATGGCTGATGTTTCTCTAATAGATAAGATCTCAATATACCAGCAGCTCATTAATTGCTTTTTATGGTGTTTTTAGAAATTAATTTTGTTCTAATATCAGACATTTCTTTCTCTGTCCGCGACGCAAATCGCGCCGCCATGTTTTGTTTATCTCTCGAGATCTCGTCTGTAAAGAACGTGACGTCACGATACGGAGGGGGTATATCAAAATAATATACTGTCAGTAGGGATTGATGGGTAATCGAACACAACATAATATTCGGTTCTTCTCGCCCAATCATATTGCAAGAAATTTGCCAGAGGTGGGATAATAAATTAATACCATGTCAGTAAAATAATACAACATAATATTCGGTTCTTCTTGACCAATCAGATTGCAAGAAATTTGCCAAAGGTAAGATCAAATTTTTGGTCTGTCCGTCCGCCGGTCTGTTTGTCTGCAAAAACTTTAACCTTGGCCATAACTTTTGAATGGTAAGTGATAGGTCTTTCATATTTCACATATGACTTTCTTATGGCAAGACCTTTCCATGGATACCAAATTTGACCTTGTGACCTCGACCTCAAAATGTGAACTACTTTTCAGCTGTTTTACCGACCAAGATGCCAACGGGGGCATTCGTGTTTTCACAAACACATGTTTTTTTCAGCTCCGTTTTTTCAAACCAAATTTTGGCCAACTCTAAATATGTTAATTAGCATAGTGGCCCAAAGCATGGGTGCTTTAGGTAATTTAACGTTCGTGTTAGGCATCGTAGTGTTTATTATCCATGGTATACCAGAAGCGCAGCATTAATCTTGATTCTTCATTTCAGAACAAGGAAATTTCAGTCAATTTTGGGGGGCGGTGCAACAATTAAATTATCAACACACAAACTTGTAAATTATGTCATTGAGTTCTTTGAGTTCTTTGAGACTTGAAACCTAAAACGTTCTTTCTTAAAACACTGAATCCTGATATTTGATAAAAGCTAGGGTTTTTTTTCCTCGTTTGCATGCCTTTTTTTTCTAAAAGCAATTTTCTGGACACATCTGGACACATCCCCCCTTTCTGAATAAAAGGAATCTGAATCTGCTTAGATCAAATGGTCTTTTCAATGTTTTCAACAGAGAGGTTGTGATCCTTACTGTGTAAAACAATAATTGAAACGGGACATTAAAAATTTAATTGCATATCTTTTTATGATTTTAAAAAAGACAACTTGTATCATCAGTATCGTTGTACAATTGAAACCAATGAACAATTTCCCACATTGCAGTTAATGTAAGCGAGATATCTGAACTGCTTTTTGATAAATGTTTATAGGATGGTTCCTATAATTTTGCACTAAAAGATCCAATGGACAGAAAAAAGGGATACAGTTAAAGTTACCCTTTTGGTGTATTCAAAAGAAACACCTCCCCTGACTTTGCCAAAAATTGTTGTTTTTCAGTTTTTACGTATAACTGTACTGAAGTCCATAGGCTTGACCCCCCCCCCCCTCCCAACCTGATGCCTCTGATCCTCTCCCCTTGAGTGTATTTCTAGAATTGCTCATGTACCAGAATTTGGAAATAAAATAGAATTGCGGAAAACCTGTGCATCACACTACCAAAAGAACAATAGCAACTAATAAACCAGTAATGACATAACATTTCCTTAGATAACATGATAAAATAGTACAAAGATACGATCCCTTTTCAAATTAAAAACTAAAACTGCCCTTACAGTGATGAATTAGACCCCTGCGGGATGTTTGTCTCTAAACAGTTCCCCTATCCTTTATAGTTTAAAAGTAGGTCAAGGGTCAAGGTCACTAGGTCAAATGTCTTGATATCAAAATGTAGTACTTATTATGGTTAATGTGTTTTATGAAATATGAAAGCCCTATCACTTACACTTGAAGAGTTAGCTTTAAGAACTTCTTAACCGGACGGATAGGGTGTTTCGTAAATACCCCCCAAACTTTTTTTGCGGTGAGTATAATTACAAATCTTTATTTTTTACATGTACGAGAGCTGATTGATATGTTGTGAACCTCGGTTTTCTGAACAGTCAAGATAAGGATTTGTTGCACACCGGTGGCAAACATGTAAAGATACTGAAGGGGATTATGTAGAAAAATAATGCAAAATGTCTAATAAAATTCAAATCCATCAATACGAGGTTCACAACATATCAATCAGCTCTCGGATATAAAAAAAAGAAACTGTTCGTCTTGAATTCTCATGAATCTTTTACAACTACAAAAACTTCATACCATTTGATTCAATGCTCAAAAGGTAATAGAGATATTAAGATTGAAAATGAAACAATATCATAATGGAAATTTTGTAGCGTGCAAATCATGACTATGACGTGTTGCTATTGAGAAATATTAATTTTTTCCATTCTTTTCTGTCTACCGTAAATTCAAAAATTTAGAAAAATAAAGTACCTGGAATATATTAATCTCATACATTATATTTAAAGGTAAATAGACTCCAAATGATGAGAGATTATAAAAACACAAAAATTGGCAATGAAATTTCACAAAACAGTAATATTGAATGAGATGTATACACATATCTATATAGCGTTTTCCATCGAGTTTTTGCATTTTCAGAAGTAATTGTGGCAAATACACATTGAAAAACATGGTTGTCATGGTAACCGATCTCCAAATTAGATAACTTGATATTCTAAAATTAATGAAACTGATATAAAGATTAGCATGTTTGATCAAGTTTGATCATATTTGTACAATAATACAATCTTATATTTTCAGATGTCTGTTGGAAATAAGAATATACGATTTAAGAATATATTTCCAAGTTTTTTTCGTGATTTTTCCATTTAACCATTTTCCCTTAAGTTTTATGACTCCTTTTTTCTACAATTTCTGTAAAAAGCTTCATGTCATTTATTTATTAGTGAATTAATCCAATTAAACTTTGAAATATACATGGTAAAAGATAGAAAAACGAAAATTTTAACATAATAGTGAAACTTTCAGTGTCTATTGATGATAATAATGGTTCGTTGCTATGGAGATATCCTCGTAGTTTTCATATATTTTCCTTTGATTTTAGTGATATTAGAAAAATAGAATATCCTATATGAGTGAAACAAAGAAATTGTCTTTCTTATTTTCATAGAAGTCACAGAAATAACAGGAAAAGACGGAAAATTGCTTTTAAAAGTGTCAATTTTGCCTTTTTAGACATGGTTACCATGGCAACCGATGATAAAATATAGACAGACTTTCAATGAAAATGTCAGAAAAATTGAAAGCTTCAATAATATACAAAAATTACATGTTTCTGTCTTCTATGATCTGAGATACTTTATGTTATTCATCAATCATATAAAATGCAGATGTTGCCATGGTAACCATTTTTGAATAAGATTTATTTTCTTCAAACAAAAATAACATCTCTGGATTTTTTATATTTTCCTAATAGAGAGTCAAACATTCATTCAACAATATTCAATCACTTCACTTAGCCTGGGTTATTTTGCTATGCATGGCCGAAAATGATGATCTTTTATGTTTTTGTAAAATGTCAAAATATTGAAACTTTGTCGTGAAGTTTGAATGATTTTAAAAGTTTTTCGACCATAATTTAATGACACAACTTAAAGAGCAATGTATCTGGTTTTATAATTTGGATGAAAATTGAACAATTGAAAGGGTTTACCTGAGCAAATTGTACTTGAAAGTAGTTCATTTCATGCTCCTTTTCTTGTCAAAATGGGATGGGGTGGTTACCATGGCAACGGATTGTCGTATACAAAAACAAATGTTATTTTTACTATCAGGGTGGTCAAATTTGGCTAAGACACTCAAAATCATGAAAATCTGAGATGATCGTTTTTCGACCATTTTGGTCCTTACAGAGAATGGCCCTTAAACAAACGATTTTTTAAGATATTTTGAAATTAAATGGCAGATTTAATTTGACGAGTTTTCAACCATATAGGCACTGGAATTTTTATCATCCTTTGAATTTGAAGACGTTTTACATTCTTACAGATTGATACAAACAGCGGAATCCTGAAAGCTTTAAATTGAGTTAATCACTGAATTTGACATGTTTCCATGGAGATGTTGCGACGGGTGTTGCATGCAGTCAGGAGAAGCTTACTCTCCCCGGGCACCTGGTCTCACTTCGGAAATTTGGTCATTCCGAGGTTCGCAACCGTTCCTGTGGAGAATCATATGATTTTGTCTTGCCTTCTCGACTATGAGACTGAACAACGGACGGGTACTTCGGTTATGTTTATTATATATAGTGGTTAAAGAAGATCCTGACGACAATCTCAACAGTACCAACAATAGAACACCAAATTGAGCATCGAAATCACATTTGCTAGTATTTTACTGGACAGTACGTTTCTCCCCGAATATACTCTTCTCTTTTGCATCATTTTGATTAAAGAAACAGATGTTTGTATAATAGTATCGATTAATTTTTAAGGTTTGATCAAGGCGATAAATGGAGTTTACACGTTTCCCCCAATCCTCCGCTTGGCCTGAATATGTTGGTATACAAATTGCAATATTTCACGGCCATGAAATATGTCAGTTTCAATGTGGCTTTTTCTCTCCGCTATGAAATTTTGAATATAAAGAAAATGGACTAAAAATGAACCATCTCAATTAACACATAAAACATAGTTTTTATACAGTTTGTTTTATAGTTTTTACGCTTCATTTTTGATTTTTTGCAGAAGGTGCTTTCGCTGGATGAATGCAGGGTGGTCATGCTGGAGACCATTCCCTTTTCTGACAATTATTCCCCTACCGCCAATACACACCGATGAAGCAGAAAATCCCAAAACACTTCCTAAGTAATGAAAAGTTACCTACTAGATAAACTTCTCAGTCAGGGATATGTATGTGACCGACAAACATCGTCACTGAGGAAGATCTACGGTCGATATGGGGAAATCGTCATACACTATGATGTCCCACTATCCAGAATGGTGGATGATATTCTGTCATAGACCATTTGAACCATCCAACCAAAGATTGTACTCTATGTCTTCCGAAATGGGAGTAACCGAATGTGAGAGTTCTACCGAATTGAGGCGGCCAGTGTTGCATGCAAGCAGGAAATGCTTACTCTTCCTTGACACCTGGTCTCACTCCCATATCGGGAGTTCGCTTCTTTTCATGTGGTGGAGGTTTTTGGTTGCTTGCTTTGGTTCCTGTTTTGTCCTGATTTTGTATGCCTTCGGTTTCTGATTTTCTGAATTATCGATTTTGTGCTGTATACAGGGAAATGGTCATTATTCATATTAGTCACCTACTTTGAGCCTCCGTTCCATACATTTGTTGACTGGCAATGAACAAAACGAAAACAAGGAAAGCGTGTCCTCTCATATTTCTGAAAGCATTAAAAACATTTTAGAACATAATCGTGATCGATCTTAAGTACTCTTAGAAATAATACGAAAGTGTTCAATCTTTATACCTTCCCGAAGAAAATATCAAACCATTATATTATGCTCCAGATACTTGTTTGGGTAAAAATCCTAATGAATGGTGCTTACATCACAAGTTATTTTTAGACACAGCCAAATTTCATTTAAGTAGCGCACTTTGGTTATATTAATTTAAACTAAAGGAGCTCGAACGATTTGTAGGGAATATTTTTTTTTTCATCAAAAGAAATTCAAAGTCTGAATTCGGTATGTAAATTGCTGAATTTTATGGACAAAAAGTAGTATTTTAAACGTGTGACCTTGTTGTGTATAATTTGTGTTAAAACAGTCAATTTTAGCACTAAAGCCCATGGAAACTGGAAAATGTTTTTAGAGAAACGTTCCCCACCTTGCTACAAGATTTCCTTTTAAGAATACCTTTAGTATGGTAAGATCTACATCTACATCAGTCTAAAATTTCTGTTATCAAAATTTCTCGAAATTTCTAAAAAGTTGGTCCTGCAGCATCATATCCCACCCATCCTGCTACGTCTTTCGGTACGCTTTTTCGACATAGCAACTTTTATATTTTTTTGGCATATTACAATGTTTAGACATGAAGATCACTGACAAGGGTTAAGTCCCCGAAACGTGCATGTCTGGTCCATGCTGCCAATTAATCTGTTCTTAAATGATGCTATTCAATTTGAAAACGTTTAACGTGTATCGGTATGACAAGTAAGATCCTGTTGCAAGGTGGGGAACGATGTCAACCAGGCGATCGAAATGTCAAAAGGGAGGGGGTGAAAAGGCTCGAAATCTTTTATTATTATACATGAATGTATCATGTTTTCTTTCGATGCGTTTTGAGTGATGATGCATTGCAATTACATGTAATATGTTAATGAAAAAGTTACTTCTTTGGCGTCATTTAATTGGTTTGGGTGAGTGGTAAATATTCTGCGACTACATTTTTAGGCGAGTTTTGCGAAGCATGCTCGGCTATAGTGATCGCAGGAAGCACGTGACCTCAGATTTGCATCACGTAACCTGAAAAGCGTGACATTCCCGGGCCCCAAAATTTATAAATCGAGTGAAGATAAATATATATTCACACAGTTTTACTTAACTCCGATCGTGCGGCCCCATTACCCTTGACCTCATTATTCACCTTTTTTATATAAAGGCAGCATATATTGCATTCCGCGTTTTAACAGTTGTTTCATGTTTAAAAAAGTTAAAGATTATTTGAAAAAGAATACTCTAGGATGCAATAAACATCAATTGTCTCGTGTGCACGTGTGTTGAGATTGTTTATAAGTTTATCGGCTATACTGTACCACGTGACACGATCCTGTAGGTGCTCACCAAGACGTCCGCATGAAAACTAAAATTGTTCTTAGTGGGCAAGGCAACGCAAAACGTTCGGGGTTTTTTTTATAATTTCGTGCAATATAGATACTTAATCACAAAAAGGGGAATATGATGCAGTGTGGGGATGCCTTAGCTGTTTATGAGTTTTTGCCAAATTAAGAGAAATAATATCTTTTTCGTAAAGCTGAGAAACGATCGGCGTGATCCATGACCAGTCCATTAAGATGAAAATTAATGTAGAAATGCCGATCGTGTTTATGTATTCCTTTATCTTGGTTTTTTCTTTCTATTTTACATTTATGATAGAGGATTCGACAGTACTTGGGAAATCGTTGATTCTCAGACAAGAAATATGGATTTTAAGACTTCTCCGTTGCGCTGTAACTGGTAGACTTGAAATCGGGACAGATTAAAAAAGTCTGAATAACATAGGCCTTCAGGATACAATATGTTAGAACAGTTTCAAATGGAAAAGATATGCAGATTTATACATGAAGAAAAAATAAACGTCTGTACTATCAGTGGCGGATCTAGCATATTATTTAGGGGGGACGTAAAGATTTTGCAAGGCGTCAGCGGTTTGAGGGCAGAGCCCTGTCAGGGAGGTTGAAACCCTCTGAAATCTCTTGAATTTAAGCCTTTTTAGGACCTATTTTCGTGACTGTAATCAATTAAAGAATGGAATTTGATGCATTTAACAATTATTTACTAACAGTTAGGTAATATTCACTAATATTCACTCTTTCTTGATTTAAAATGATCGTTTTCTATTCTTATTCAAAGGCGTAGGGCCACGAAGCCCCTAAATCGGCCCTGCAATATTCCTGAAAATTAACCTTCATGAGAAATACTTGATATATCACGTAAAATATAATGAATGTTTCCCGCTTTTAATGAAAGGAGCATATCACCTACTGAAGCACCGTAGGAGGTATTATGACGTCATCAAATGACGTCATTTTGACGTAATTGACAAATCATGGTCAAACGTGCTCGAAAATGTGTCTTTTGTTGAGAATTTCGATGTGGCCACATGCTTCGAGAAACATAAAACTTTTATGTCAAGAAGATGGATGATTATCTTTCATTTGTAAAATGTTCATGTTCATGTTTATCGATACATGTGGCCAATGCTAATTTTAAAGAAACGTGTAGGTTTTGCAGCAATTTCACGGAAAATTGCCGATTTCGGGGTTTTTATATGGCTTATAGCTACTGATAAATGCATCATTTACAAGATCTCAACAAATAATTTAGTGAAGGACTTGATAATATACTTACAAAGTACTAACAGATGTTCTCTTGTATCAGAGTTATCTACATTGATCCTCAATCTTAACAATGTAATATGGCCAATGAGTGTGAAAATTATTATGTTAAAAGTACCGAAAGACGCATGCAGGATGGCTGGGATATGATGCCAAAGGATCCACGTTTTAGAAATTTCAAGATATTTGATAACAGATAACAGCTTCCAATTTGATTTGACCAATTCCATATGGTCAAATTGCTTTGAGTGTTGTTAACAGCCTTTATCTAAACAAAATTAACAATGATTTAGAATTTTTTAACTTTTATTTCAGCACACATGTATTACACTGTGAAAACAAAGAAAAAGGATTCCATACAAAATCAGTTATAAATTTCAGAATCAAAGTTCCTAACAACTGGTTGTCAAGATAGACTACATTCAGTGCTTCACGAGTACATGTACCTAAAAGCTTCATTTTATATACATCACACTGAGATTCAGTTTGATTCACTAACAAGTTGTTGTTAAGATAGCAATGTGTTTCGACTATAGAACTACATGATAGATACATGAGATAAACTTCTTGACAATCTGTTGTTAAAGTTCAGAAGCTAACAAGCGATATTTTCTTAACAACTGGTTGTTAAGAAATCTATCTTATTTCAGACAAGGTGTACTTTCCTAACAACTGCTTACTAACTTGACAACTGTTTGTTAAGACAAACTGTGCAATGACTTCCATTTCATACCTTAAATTTGCATTTTCAGAACTACTTTTAGTAATTTAGCATATTTGACCAGTAGATAAGTATGTGAGTGTCCTAATGTCACATTTTGAATTGCTTATCTCCTAATAAGGAGATACTATCACCTAATTAGGACTTAGCTATCAGCTAATTAGGTCATAATATCACCTAATTCAGACATAATATCACCTAATTAGGAGATTCTATCACCTTATAAGAAAGTACTATCACCTAATTAGGAGATACTATCACCTAATTAGGAGATACTATCACCTAATTAGGAGACACTATCACCTAATAAGGACTTAGCTATCACCTAATTAGGACTTTCTTATAACGACTTAGCTATCACCTTATTAGGACTTAGCTATCACCTTATTAGGTGATAGCTTAGTACAAATTGGGTGATAGCTTCGTCCAATTTAGGTGATAGCTAAGTCCAAATTAGGTGATATTATCTCCTAATTAGGTGATAGTATGTCCTAATAAGGTGATAGCTAAGTCCTAATTAGATGATAGCTAAGTCTTATTAGGTGAAAGTATCTCCTAATTACGTGATAGCTTAGTCCTAATTTGGCGATAGCTAAGTCCTAATTAGGTGATATCATCTCCTAATTAGGTGATATTATCTCCTAACAAGGTGATAATATCTCCTAATAAGGTGATATTATCTCCTAATAAAGAGGTGATAGTATCTCCTTATAAGATGATAGTATCGCTTAATTAGGAGGTAGATAAGTCCTTATTAGGTGATAGCTAAGTCCTAATTAGGTGATAGCTAAGTCCAAATTAGGTGATATTATCTCCTAATTAGGTGATAGTATGTCCTAATTGGGTGATATTTAAGTCCTCATAAGGTGAAAGTACCTCCTAATTAGATGATAGCTAAATCCTTATTAGGTGTTTGTATCTCCTAATAAGGTGATAGTAAAGTCCTAATTAGGTGATGGTATCTCATAATTAGGTGATTAGGTGATATTATCTCCTAATAAGGTGAATCTATTTCCTAATAAGGTGATAGTATCTCCTAATTAGGAGATAGCTAAGTTCTTATTAGGTGATAGTATATCCAAATTAGGTGATAACTAAGTCCTTATTAGGTGATTGTATCTTCTCATTAGGTAATAATATATCCTAATTAGGTGATAGTTTCTCCTAATGAGGTAACAGTTTGTCCTAATTAGATGAAAGTTCAGTCCTAATTAGGTGAAAGTATCTCCTTATTAGGAGAAAAAATTTAGAATGTGGCATTAGGACGCTTCCGGAGATAATTAATGACATTTATAAAACAAATACGAAGAATCTCCTACATTGAGTTATGATATGTAACGCTGATCCTGATGTCGAAAATCACTTCTCCTTACTATATTTTGTCCAAACACAAGCATGTGTCTTGTACAATATGTTGAAGAAATGTTTCCAATTCATCATTATGATGTCTTGCCATCGTAATTTTCCTCACACACACGGATTTTTTAATGGTTCTTGGCATCCATTTTATATATATATATTATTTTGTGAATTTCAGCTCATCTTATGTTCTATGTGTCTTCACTTTTGGGCCTCTTTCATTACTGCTGAGACACTATTTGTTGAAATGCCTATATAAATCACAAATACATCATGGACGTATTATTGTTACATTATTCTTTAGAACTACTTGTTTGGTACACCAAGTGTTTGTACTTTGACTCCTTCCTTTTTGCCTCCAATTATGTTCACACAAGATAAAATCATCCAGGTAATATTTAAGTTGATAAATCCAGTGCTTACAATGTGTAGATATCATAGTACTCATCAAGGTACTAATCCAATCCATTATTCAGAAGACTTTCGCAAAATTAAAACGGTCTCCTCAAAGAATTTGAAGTGAACTGTTGTACTCCATAATCGTCTCTCCAGTTGTTGTTCTCCTGAAACATTTAGTTTAATCATAATATATTGAAAATTAAAGCATCTGTTACAAATTGGTTGTCAATAAATATTTACTAAAATCTTCATGTTCTGTTATCGCGTACTCATATATTTAACATTATTCTCATAATATAAAGATAATAATAGTATGGAAGCGTATTAGTGCCATTTTGATTCTCTTTTTTAATTTGTTTTTTTTTACATATAAAAGTGTACATTTTACACTTTTATGTGTAAATCTTACGCTTTTTTCTGTAAATTTTGCTAATTCAAGTGTAAATTTGACGCTTTATCTGTATATTATACACTTTTGTCTGCAAATTTGACACTCTTTTTCTGTAAATTTTACATATTTAACTGTAAATTTTACACTTTTTTCTGTAAAGTAGGTCAGAGGTCAATGTCAAGGTCATTTATTCAAAAGTCATGATATCAGATGAAAGGTCTGGTCATGAGGAATCTACAACTGAAATATCAAAATTCTACCTCTTATAGTTTCAAAGAAGGTCAAAGGTCAATGTCAAGGTCACTAGGTCAAAAGTCATGATATCAAATTAAAGTTCTGGTCATGAGGACTCTATATGTGAAATATCAAAACCCTACCTCTTATAATTCAAAAGTAGGTCAAAGTCAAGTTACAATTTGCTCCTCCAAATATTTTTCTCTCAACGGACTTAAACGCAACACTTTAAACAAAATGTTGACGCACGGACGGACGGACTGACGGACAGACAGATAGACGGACTTCGCCATTTCATAGACCGGATTTTGCTTCGCAATTCGGCCAAAAATCTAGGCTCTATCCCTTACAGCTCATGAAATACATGTATATCCTAGGTTAATTTCTTAAAGTACATGTAGTTCAAAGGTCAAAAGTCTTGGCATGAAAGCTCTGGTCATGAGGAATCAACATGTGAAATCCATCTATAGGCTTTGATCTTGATTCAAATAAAAATATTTTGAATCCTACATCTTATTACATGCAATTATGACATTATACATTGCCATATATTTTTTTCGCTGCTAAACTCAAAATTGTGTTACATGTTTCTTACCTTAAAGTTTGTCGTAATTCATTTATTTTCTCCTGTACATGTACTATTCATCCAGGCAAGGAATATTCTGTTTCAAAAGAAAAAAGATAAGTAAGGAAAACTGTATGACGAGACGAGACAGTAAGACTATGCATGTGCTTCATCATATTATTTTATTTAAGAAATACATGTAAGTGAAAGATATTAATGATATGCTATATGTCTATTAAATACACATGCCATTCAAAGCTTAGCATCCCTTCACAAACTCATGATAATCTGTCAATACAAAAACTGAAAAATATGAAAGACACAATAGTAATTCTTGACAAAGAGGAATACAAGAAAAAAGGAGTTGAAATGCTAAATTCACTTCACTATGAAGAAGTCGAACAACCAAACCTCAAAGAAGTGAAATGAAAACAAATGGCACATTCGACACTCACACTGCTAAGTATCTCATTACAAATGTCGTGTGGGGAGATTATACTCGATTTGATAAACAGAATCCGGCAAGGCGCTTGTAATGAACTTCCAATTATGCCACCTGGTAGGCCAATTATATCACAAATCGGTACAGCAACAGAACGAATTGGTCATTATAAGGTGACACTTTTTTACATGTAATGCAAGTGTATGTCTTTAACTGGGCCCAAATCGGTAATAAAGTATCTCGTATAAGGCTTTTAAACGAGCTTAATGAATGTATCATAGAGATGTATCATAGATAGAGAAGACATTGTGTAGGAATACGGGGCTTTGTCATCCTCCCCTTTCCCACACTGCCCGACCTCTACCTGATGAATAACACATTATTGCAAAGTTTAAATGATACATGTAATATTATGTGGATACTGCAAAAAAAAAATTAAGATCGTATTATCTTACCGAACTTCGATCAATGTTTTCATAAATATATTTCATTTCGCCCTAGTATCATTGTATAATCGTAATCTATTTTTTAATAAATCTAAAGCACAAAAGAATATTTGATATCCCCTCTCAGGCTATTTATTTGTTGTTGCTAAAGCCTCCCTAATTCATATGAATCCATTTCATAGCATTCCCCTTCAACATTCGTATTCTATGATTATGCGTAAAATTCATTTCTTTAACAATCTTGCCATGACACATTATCGTGATTACGAGGAAAATCAATCATTGATATATCGAAAATTGTCGATCGTGGTTTCTTCAGATTCCTGCTAAATCACCCTTGTGTTTAAGATTTATAATGCATGTATTCCCCAAGTGGCATATTGAAGTTCCGCTCCGTTATCGTCCCATGGGTGAAGCGGAGATCTATTTCACGTGCTGTTCGTGAAACTATTTTTTCCATCATCGTTATTTGCATTACGCATAGATAATATTCCTTTTACTAAACTAAAATTTCTGCATATATAGATAAAAGAATGAAATTAATAAATGAACATATATAACTCTTAGAATAGAAAAAAGTATTTTCAATTACATATTACGAAAATGGGGTTCTGACTGCAAAAAAAGAAATCCGAAAAAAAGTCTTTAGCAAGCAATAAAGCGGCTGCAGTAACCGCCGTTACGTAAACATATTTAGCAAGCAATAAAGCGGTTGCAGTAACCGTTACGTAAACATATTTAGCAAGCAATAAAGCGGTTACTTTAACCGTTACGTGAACGTATATAGGTACATGTATAACTAGGATTCGTTATACGTTTTGTATATCTCCGCCCATAAATAAACGTTCACAGAAGGGCTTCTTAACGTGTATAAAAATACCGATTTCCTGCTGGAAAAGTTTTATTTGACTCGAAACTTCGAAATAGTTAGATGAGAAGTATATGATGATTTTCAAAAAGAAATTAAAGGTAGTAGGAACACAAAACTCAAAGTATGACACGATGAAACTTTTTTAATTGATATAAAGATTGTAACACTTTTTGTTAGGATGATTCTAATGTATTAAAAGTAAATACAAGATATACACCGTATGTCTTTCATTATTGGCCAATTGTTATTAATTTTGCACGATAAGAATACACACTCTTGGGAATAAATTGGATTTTAAACAAAATGTCTGACGATAACGATAAAACTCCGTCTAGGAATGTATCGAACAACCTACTTTTATAGATTATAAATATCATTTTCAATGTTAAAGAATATCATCCCGAAAAATGTTTTACTTATCAGAAATCATCACACGTGAAATCTAAAACATTCCCTACACAAGCATCAATTACATTCAATAGTGAAGGATTTAAGCCGGATTCAAAGCGCTATCAATCAAAAATAAATCACCGCAATACTCTTTTGTCATTATTATTTTAATTCAATCATAAAGATGTAGAATATTTCTTACCTCCTTACTGCATCGATCCGAGCTGCTTTCCGTTTTAGACATTTTGGTTCAGAGGAAATTGCTTTGAAATGATTGGCTGGAAATGGTAACCGGAAGTCATGGTAAGCTAATGAAATTTCATCTTTGAATTTGAATGAGCAATGGACATGGCACTAATGGAGGATGAGTTGTGATATTCGAAACTTTTTCCTTTCGTCAAAAAGGCAAGCACCAAAACGGAAAAAAAGAGAAAGGAAAAGTATTGCAAATAGCAGAAATTTAAAAAAGGAAACGATGTCTGCAGAGAACTCGGTAAGTCTCCTAATTTGTTGATTATTGTAGCAGATCATTTACAGTATAAAATGTAACATATGTGCAATAAGATATTACAATTGCCGAACGATGCTTCGTCGGTGACAGTGGAAACGTTGAAAAAAATGGGGGAGGGGGTCACAGCATTAAGAAATTTGCTGCGCAAAATATTTTTAAAAGTCATCCCGTATAGAAGAAGGCGTAGGGCAAGACATTTTTTTAAGTATCTAAGGCATCTCTAGGACGGGGACATTTTTTTTTTCAACAGGTTGGGGTGGGGTCGGTCAAAGCTGTCGTGGATGGGGGTTCCAACCGATTACTTTGATAAAAGTTAATATACATATACTAAGAAAGAATCGGCATTTTTGCTTAGAAAGGGAGGGAGTGTCCCGACTCTCTCTGCTGGACCTGGCGCTTGCATCAATTATGACCGTATGTTCAAAGACGCCACAATAGGTCTCTGCATAATTTATGTGCAATTACGTGTTGATTGATGGGAACCGCACGATGATCTTCTCTTTACAAACTAAGCACTTCCGAAAGTACCCTGATTAGACCGTTCTGAGTTTGCGCAAAGTCCAAAACATAAACACTGAATGAAAACATAAACATGCATCACGTGGTTTATGAAAACATTAATTTCAAATCTGTTTTTTCCCAGAAGTGTTGAAATCGACATTTATGACTACGAATTTGTAAAACATAATCAAATACATGATGTATGGGGGTATTATGTTTCTGCATTTTATGAAGGATTAAAGCCTTTATAAATGAAAATTACAGCTGGCCGTGGCTATGCTGCATGCTGTGTCCATGCCATTATATAGTAATAAAAAAGCAATAACCGTCAGACCATCAACAAGTGTATATCAAGAGTGAATATTGGTAGTAAGCTACGTGTAACTGTCATCAAGTGTACATTGCAATTTAGTATTTGCTCATATACCCCGTGTCGAAGTAATGATTTAAGAATCTGGTGTGAAAAAAAAGGGGGGGGGGGTTGTTGTTGTTGAAATACAATACATGCATGTATTTAAGAAACTACGTAAGAATTCTATTTATCTTCTAAAATTGTGATCAAAATTATGAACAAATATTTGCTTGCTGGTAAAATAGTGCGAGATAAAATTAAGATTTGATTCTTTTATTTTTCATCTAGCCGTATATACTGCAATACTGTAATTGACCCCCCCCCCTTTTTTTTTGCGCCGCGCTGTAGTTGAAACGGCTGATCGCTGATGAAGCATCTAGATCAACTGGAAGTCCATTATTTGGACAAAAACAGTTTATTCTAATAATTTGGTGTGCAGAAAATCGAAATATTCAAAAGATAAAACAAAAGCACGTACCGTTTGAGAGGCCGGATGTTCCAAATTTTAACGTTTGAACTTAAATTCCATGGATTAGACTCCGAGTTACAAAGATGGACTCTACAAGACACCGGTGCCACTCGACAGGGCAGAGTTCACTCGATAAATAAAAATTCACAACATGCCCATAAAAATTCATATCTCCTCACTATCCCCCTTTTCCGCCCTTCTAAGTTTTTCGCCACTTCAAATTTTCAAAAAATCATTATAAATCAAAACATTAGTTCAAGGTACACGTGTTTGGTATCGATCGATTCTAAATTTAGAGCTTACGTGAGATATCTGGGTAGCGCAGGTATAGCTCGAAGTCTCAGAACATGACCGCTTCGACACCGTGACGTAGACATTGTTTAGGTTTTAGCTCATTTGCATAATACATGCACAGTTAGAAGGAGCATAGAAAGATCTACGTGAACCGACTGTCTGGATAGGAAACGAGAAATTATCACAGGAGGAATACCGAGGAGGGGTTGTTGATGGGGTCCTAACCTCACCCTCTTTCTCTCGAAACGTGGTGTGAGAGAGAGAGAGAGAGAGCAATATAATGTTGAAAACTAATATTTTGATAAACGTTACACATATACTCGGGAATAGTATGCAGTTTTGCTACAGTGTCCCTGAAAATAGATTTTATTGAAAACGTAAAATTTATTCCGTCTTGATTGAGGAAAAAAAGTAGCCATAAAAAAGTTTTATTTGAAAATATGCAGTAACGACCATAGTATTGTCCAATTTGTTTAATAAAATCTTCATAAATCTCTAATGTAAAAACGCAATACATTGTAGGTGGCGCCAGTGAAATGAATTAGAGCTGCGCACCCCAAATTCAAAATGACGTAACTGCGAATGTATGCGTTAGTTTGAATTTATAATGAGATTGTAAACATTCACATGAAAAGAAAGATTTTGCATTATAAAATTTTATAAAATTAATAAATTTTCACCGTACCTTTAAAAAAAAGTGGGGGGAAGGGGGGGGTGGCTGAGTCCCTAAGTTCTAGATTGTATTTGAAAGAAATTAGCTTTTATTGATTTGATTAAAGCCAAGAAAAATTAAAAAAAAGATGAGTGTTAGATATAACAAGTTGATACTGGGTCATCCTCCTCCTTCCCCTTTTTTCCGGGGGAGGGGGGAGCAGCGGGCCATATGGCAAAATAGCGCTCAATTTCCTAATTTGCATAGCGGCCATATTGGATTCCGTAGGCTTCATATTCTTACTATAGGAGTCTATGGGGAGCAAATAATAAATTGAGAATACTCACGATTTCATGACACCAATCAAATTTGTCCACATATAGTAAGAAACTCTACAACAATCTGAATTTATAAATCCGCATCTTTGATAAATTAACGAATTTTTACTTCTGTCACTTTTGAGGTGAAAATTCGAGGCGATACTGCCCATACCCCCAATGTTAAAAAAGTCCAAAACTTGTCACTAGCCGCACTTTAACTTTGTTTATCAGTAGGAAATCTTAAGAGCTGTGTATTTGTCCACATGGTTTCGGATAGGTCGCGATATCAAATTCCGGATTTTGCCAACTTGAGAATCATAAAATAAAATTCAATTCTGTCACTTTTGGGTTGAAAAATCGATATTTTGAGAAATAGGCCTGTCATATTGATGGATTCACTTTATCGGCTTTGACAGGATAAAGATTATTTTGTGTTTATACTTAGAGTGGATAATTTTTTTGGTAATAAATAAGCTTAAATAGGTTAGAAACAGTTGTATTTTGCCACGGGCTCATTCTGCTCTTTGCATTTATTTGATCTGATGCATTTAAAATGTATTGCTTTTTCTGGCATGTCGGGTCATTCTTGTTTGAGATTTGGCGCGTTTCAAACATAGGTATATGACGTAATACAATCGTCATATGAATACATTTGCATATATGAATAAATTGAGCGCTATTTTGCCATATGCTATCTCCAAGAATAACACTTAATAAAAAGTTTCGCCATCAAATAAATGTATGGGTAAAAGTAGCTACGTCAACGTCAGTTATAGCCCCCCCCCCTCCCCCCAAAAAAATAAAAACCCCACTTAAAATAGAATAAAAATCAAAATATTTGTTTGATAAATAGACTTACTTATTCGGGCATGTTTTATTCAAAATGGCGTCACTTATTACTGACCATCCATAGATGGATATAAACGGAGAAGAAAGTGCTAGAGGATACAGATCCCAATTAATGCATATCTAGGTCATTGTCCTGTCAAAGAGTTCCTATTATTTTCTTATTATTTTCAACAATTGATGGAAAATACACATAATGCTTATCTTGAATTGTCTTCCCGTCATTGTTTACTAGATAGATGAAATAAAATTTTGAATATAGTTTAAAGTGTGTGAGACATCTACATGTGTGGAAGAATACGTGTGAAAATGGGTCCTCAAATCATAAAATTCGAATAATTCCGGTACGCAACCAGGTGAATGACTTTGAAAAAAATATTTAAAAAGTTGTGTACTTTTAATCTTTACGGCATTTTTTCTATGTGATTCAAATAAAATTTCTAATCATTTAAAAGTAGTGTCAATGTGTTTAAGCCGGGGCGATTTGAGAATTTTTCTCCTATTTTTGGTAAGAAAGTACTTGAAAAATAACTGGGATCTGGATCCTAGAAGCTCGGTTTGATATGCAAGTCAAACGGTTCTAAGGATGACAGATTTCATCTATATCATAAGGAACGGTAGATATTATGGAAATTCTTGCATTTTAATGTACATTCTGAGACATGTACTTGAAATAAAACGTATCACAGACGCTATACATGTACATTTCATTGTTATTCCATCCTGACGTCGAATTTACCGTTCAAGAGTTAGTGCTCACAAATAAACCTACCTTGTATCATAAAATTATATACAAAAACGATGTAATGTTATTTTTATTTCATGAAAGAAGGCTAATACTGGTACAGAATGTGATTTTGATGAGTATGACATCTATTTGACGTGTACATATTACACTCTCATTCATAATAAGGCGCCGAGACCCCCCCTCCCCCCCCCCCCCCTTCCTCCTCAAAGATGCCGAGTGCCCCCCTCCCCCCGATGATAGGAAGTTTTGTTTTTTAAACCAGATGTGATAAGAAAAGTATAAATTGATGATGAAGTTTAGCATATATATCGGTATGCTGAAATTTTCGCACCCCCCCCCCTTCCGCATTTTTTTTTGTATCCATCGTTATGAACTGCTATCAAAACGAATCATTTATTTAGAAAATAATTTTCATTTGATGTATAACTTATTTACAAGTGGAAAACTAGCAAATTTGGAGTATAATGTACAGTTTTAAGCTTCATTCTGAGCCTTTACCGAGCATAAAAGGAAAAACGCGGAATTGTAAAATTAGGGGGGTGGGGTGCGTATTTTCCTTACTATGAGTCGTTATATCAATATATGCATACTTTTTTCACCTTATAGAGTTGTTGTATGGTCACTGACATAGAAAAACAAAATAAATGTCAACACTAGCCTAGAATTATCTTTTTCTGGTTGATTTTACGCAATTTTTACAGTAAGAATTACGCCTCTCGGGCCTCCTGGAAAAAAATCGTATAAATTCTAAAAATACAGTTTGAAGTTTTTACATTTAAAATATCATTATATCAAAGTTGAAAGAAGACAACACAGTTTATTTTGTTTAAATATCCTTATTTGGAAGAGTACAGGACATTTTTGAAAATAGGGGACTTGAAAATGTCATGAATTTTACCAAATATTGCGTGCTTAGAAATAGCGTCAACCGCGCTCCATTTTGGCTGAATTATTTCAAAACGAATGAAGATATTTTAATGAAACTTTGTACATAGCATACAAACATATTGATGTAAATGACAGTGCCATGATTTTGTTGAAGGTAAAAGAGAGGGAGAGTTATATTGTAATCAGAAACAGAAATATAAAGAAATAAATATGGATGTATGTAAAGAATTTTATAAATAAACAAACAAAAATAAATAAAGAGGGTCCCATCATTGAAAAAGCCAGTCTTAGGCCCGCAGTTCAAGTGTACCCCCCGGCCTTTTATATTAATTTGATTGGACCAAAAAATAATATGGTAAATAAGAGATATCTGAAGACGTCAGCTACAGAAACACCTCTTTCCGTCACCATTGGATCATTTGAACCATGTCCGTTTCGTTTTCGAACATTCAATCCAAATAGATTGTGAATAAACTCAATATATTTCGATTACAAGTTTCGCGTTGTCTGAAGAAGTGGAACTTACTTGACCTCTTGGGTTTGCAGATAGATACGCATGATAAGGATTACATCCCATTAATCAAAGGCTCATTCTCAAACGGTGAACGCTGGGCAGCTGAATAATTTAATTTACCCACTGCAGATATAAATTACATGTAATAGGGCTCACTGATAAGGCCGCTTACAAAGTTGACAGAAAGGGGAAACGTCCACTGGCAGATCAAGGGGAAGCGGGGGAGGTCATGAGGATCCCTCCTTATTGGTCTCTCTTGAGTATTTTTTGCAAGAATTAAAAAAAATCTAATTCTAGCTGGTCGCTACCGCTTGCCAGCATTTAATGAACTCTTATTTAATATGACTGTATGAATTTCATATTATACAACAATTTTATATACATGTACTCGAGTGAATTCAGGAGACTCAAAATGAATTCATACATGTATGTTTGTCTGATAAATATATTCCAACTCTTTAACTTCATGTCATGATTAATCAAGGACTCTTGCATTGGTGTGAGAAATAAGAATAACTTCCATGTAAATTGTATGTCTCTTTTTTTTTGTCCGTCATAATTCTGAACGAATACGTCTGCTTGTCTGCCTGATAGTCATGATACACGCACATCTATCAAACATGCATCAAGACATAACATAAGTTGCAACACTTATATAAATTTTATTTTTACACATCAGATGATATTAAAATATGTGGATATTATCGTTACCCAATGTTTCTACTAGGGGTACATTCCATCCGAAGAGGGGGGGGGGGGGAGGTTGCAGGTATTACGTTCATATTTAATGAGAAAAAAAAATCTTATTTGTCAGACTTAAGCAAAGTTTGCATAATGCATCAATCTGATTAAAACCAGATTGATTAAAACCAGATCTTTACATGCTCCCGATTTTGTTATGTCGCGTACGCGTACGCGACATAACAAAATCGGGAGCATGCAGAGATCTGGTTTTAATCAGATTGCATATGCATCCACAAGAAGTCGTAATTGGATATAAGATCCCGGGTAAAAACTAAAATATTTTTTATACGTATATGAACAATTCAAACAAAAATTGGTGAAATGAAAATGAATTCTATACTTGACAAAGACAAGTACCTGACAGATGGCCAGATATATCGTGTAAGGAGGTAATAAATGTATCTGCAGAAGATGCATTTACATAAATCAAATGAGAAATTGATAACAAATGTCCGACAATGCGCATGTTATGAACTTTTAATTATACCACCTGTAAGACCTATAATCTCTCAAATCGGAACACTAGCGGAAAGAATCGATCATTATTGTTTCCTAATGAAAGATACGTACATAAAAGACAAATCAGACTTCATACATAAAATTAAAGTTTCAATCAGAACCGATGATAGCTTACAAAAAGCAAAACAAAAATCATCAATTGCCAAATAATGATTAATAAGTGAATTATTGGGTCTGAACACTGATGCATGGGATAGGATCTTGTTGATAATTTAAAAAAGTAATTCAGAAGTTGAAAATCTAATTTTTTTTTTTCCAAATTAAAGTAGCATTTTTCAAAATTTCAATTAAGATGAAATAATATCGATATTGTCTCGACATTGATTAATTCCATACTATCTTTAATTCTTTTGATTTCTTTATGTAAATTAAAAAGTATTCATTTGGAAAGTGTGGTCCATATAGGCGGATAGAACCAGATGGATTGCTACCCCCAACATTACGTGACAGCTGTATTTTAACAGATTAATGAAAAAAGATGTTCAACAGTATACTAAGAGACGTAATCAGGATCTAGGCAAATGGAGATACACCCCTTTTGTTTTTAAGGGGGGTGACAAAATTGAAGATATGAAAGGGAAATAACTAACGACCCCCCCCCCCTCCTCTACAAAAAGAAATAAATAAGCTAGAAAAAAATCTAAATTTCAAACATCAAATAATAAATTTAAATATCTTTGATAGCGAGTATGGCATAAACGTTTAACGCGTAGACAATGAAAACTGACAGAGTGACTCTCGACTTTCATTTTCTTTACATTTCTCAATTACCTGTTATCTAATACAGATTGCTTGAACCGCCACTTAGAGCATCACTTGGTCAATATCATGCGTTTGCAGATGGAAAATTGACATTCCCATAAATTAAAGATGGACACTGGTCATTACTTGAATTAACTAAATCAAAAGCCACTAAATTGTTTACCCATTGGGGATATAAAGTGATAGGGCACACTGGTCAGGTCCCCCATAGAAATTTAGGTGGTACGGAGTTCCTAGGCCTTCTTGTAATTTGTTCTGTTATCTTTTTCTATTTTATTATAATATTCTGGCTCATGCCGGATCTAGAATGTTTTTTTCATGGGGGGGGGGGGGGGGGGGGGGGGGGGGGGGGCAAGCCATCTTTGAGGGTATTCTATCCTATGGTTTTGAAAACATAAGTACTGTGACATGCTTGAATCAGGCCGTGTTCACCGGGGGGGGGGCGTTTTCCGATTTTTTACTACATAAACTGATCAAAATTTATTATCTTGAAGTTTATAAGGAGAAATTTTATTCCTCTTCGATGTTCAAAGTTCAAGGTCACTGACAAGATTTGGCAAAATTCATTAGGTAGACTTTTAGATCGCATTTTCAACAGAAAATATACGAAGTCTCGATGTTTATTGTATTATAAGAAATCGTAAGAATTCTCTAACTTAAAGGTCAAAGTGAAATATGGGTGTATTTTTGTGGCTTCAAGCCAACAAGCCAAGAGTATTAATAGTCAAATATTGGAATTTAACCGAATCCTTTTCAAATTAATTTTGTCACTCTGTATGGTACAATTTTAGCGAGATCTTCATCAATTTGACCTAATATTTTGAATGTTAATAAAAAGTTGGACATTTACTTTTTAGCTCACCTCACGAAGTGAGAGGGAGCTTATGCTATAACCCTGTCGTCAGCGTCCGCACTAGTATGTTAGGAAATTTTATTCTCTATTATAAGTTCTAGGAAGTTCAAACGTGCACAGATGATGCGTCTTTAAGATTAGAACACAAATCTATGTTCAAATGAAGGTCATGACCTGTATTTTCCGCTTGAGCGCACATGTTAGGAAGATTTGGGTATCAATGTTAAGAAGTTTTATTTCTCTATTATAAGTGGTAGGAAGTTCAAACTTGCACAGATGATGCGTCTTTATGAGTAGAACACAAATCTACGTTCATATGTAGGTCATAACCTATATTTTCTGCTTGAGTGCACATGTTTGGAAGATTTAGGTATCAATGTTAAGAAGTTTTATGTCTTTATTATAAGTGCTAGGAAGTCCATACTTGCACATAAGGTGCGTCTTTAAGATTAGAACACAAATCTACGTTCAAATGTTGGTCATGACCTACATTGTCCGCCTGAGTGCACATGTTAGGAAGGTATTGAGTATCAATGTTAAGAAGTGTTTTAGAAGTCCTAGGAAGGCCAAACTTGCACAGTTTATGCGTCGTTATGAGTAGATTACAAATCTACGTTCAAATGTAGTTCATACTTTTTATTTTCATCTTGAGTGCATATGTTAGGGAGATTTGGGTATCAATAGAGTACACCAATTCATGCAAAATTTGGGTCAATAAATGAAATGCTCTACTTCCCTTTTCTATTTTGTGTGGTATCATTTTTGTTGCTTCTCAGTAGGACATGTTTTCAAATTCAAAACTGTAATCTTTGGCTCTTTTCTGTTTGCTGCCATGATAGAATGCTGCCATGAGATGAGCTTTGTAATCTTTGATAATACTATGTTTGCTAATTGGTGTAGGATGCTTCAAATACTTATCATCTACTTCTTTACACTATATTAGCATATTAGTGCCAGATTGATACTCTTTTTGTATTTATTTTCTACACATGAACATGATGAAAGTGTAAAATTTACACTTTTTCTGTAAAATTTACAGAAAAAAAGTGTAACATTTACAATTAAATATGTACAGAAAAAAAGTGTAAAATTTACAGACAAAAGTGTGTAATCTACAGGAAAGGTGTAAAATTTACACTTAATATGAAAAATTTACAGAAAAAAGTGTAAGATTTACACATAAAAGTGTAAAATTTACACTTTTATGTGTAAAAAACATATTAAAAAAGAGTATCAAAATGGCACTAATACGCTTCCGTAGTATTAGTATATTTATATAATGAGAATAATGTTAAATATAAGAGTACGCGATAACAAAACATGAAGATTTGGTAAAATATTTATTGACAACCAATTTGTAACAGATGCTTTAATTTTCAATATATTATGATTAAAGTAAATGTTTCAGGAGAACAACAACTGGAGAGACGATTATGGAACACATCTGCAGTTCACTTCAAATTCTTTGAGGAGACCGTTTAATTTTGCGAAAGTCATAAGAATAATGGATTGGATTAGTACCTTAATGAGTACTTTAATATCTACACATTGTAAGCACTGGATTTATCAACTTTAATATTGCCTGGATGATTTGATCTTGTGTGAGCATAATTGGAGGCAAAAAAAGGAGTCAAAGTACAAACACCTGGAGTACCAAACAAGTAGTTCTAAAGAATAATGTAATAATAATACCTCAATGATATTCGTGATTTATATAGGCATTCAACAGATAGTGTCTCAGCAGTAATGAAAGATGCCCACAAATAAAGATACATAGGACATCAGATGAACTGAAATTCACGAAATAATATATATATACATGTATATATATAGTGGATGTCAATGATCATTAACAAAATCCGTGTGTGTGAGGGAAATTACGATGGCAAGACATCATAATGAGAAATTGGAAACATTTCTTTAACATATTGTACAAGACACTAGCTTTGGACAGAATAGAGTAAGGAGAAGGGATTTCCAAATGTTTCAATTATCATATTAAAAAAATAAAGAAGATGGCATCCATGCAGCATATGTAATTGTACAGTTAAAAGACAACTGTGAACGATGGCCGTAAATGCATAACTTTTTTGTGCCTAACTTGATTTAAACTGTAAGTCTAGTAATTATTATACTTCGATGTTCCACCATAATTACATTTACATTTAGTGCTCACCGGGACATTCAAAAAGTATGCAAAGGTACATGACATGTATTCTAGAGTTCCGAAAGAACACTGATTGAAATATCAAGATTACTTACACTGCGGAAGTTCTATAGTCTATATAGGGAAATGGAAGCAAACTATTACGTCCCCTTGTCCAGAGTCATATTTGATATTGATATTCTGACGTCGACCTTTTGTGCCATGACTTACCAATTTATACGTTTGTCTTCCTTTGTGGGAGTTACCGATTGTGACCTCTCTACCGAATTAAGGTGGCGGGTATTGCTTACTCTTCCTGCGCACCTGATTTCAGTCCTCTGCAAGGAGTTCACTTCTCTTCATATGGTAGATTTCATTTTTTTTTTACTTCTGTTCCTTTTATTCAATTATATCAATATATCTTGTATCATAACTCATTGTAGGAAATTTTTTCTATTTGTTTTATATATGTCAATAATTACATGTATCTACGGAAGCATCATAATAAAACATTCGATTTTTTTAATCTCCTAATTAGGAGATGCTTTCTCCTAATTAGGAGATACAATCACCTTATTAGGAGATAATATCTCCTTATTAGGACATACCTTTCATCTATCACATAATTAGGATATAATGTCACCTAATTAGGACTGATCTATCACCTATTAGGAGATACTAACACCTAATTAGGACTGAACATTCATCTAATTAGGACATACTATCACCTAATTAGGACATACTATCACCTAATTAGGACATACTATCACCTAATTAGGACTTAGCTATCACCTTATTTGGAGATACTAACACCTAATTATGACTTAGCTTTCACATAATGAGGCGATTCTATCACCTTATTAGGATTAAGCTATCTCCTAATTATGAGATACTATCACCTTATTAGGAGATAACATAACCTTTTTAGAAGATAATATCACCTAATTAGGAGATAACATCACCTAATTGGGACTAAGCTATCACCTTATTAGGAGATGCTTGCAACTAATTAGGACTTAGGTATCACCTTATTAGGAATAAGGTATCACCTAATTAGGACTAAGCTATTACCTAATTAGAACATACTATCACCTAATTAGGACATACTTTAACCTAATTTGGACTTATTTGTTACCTAATTAAATAAATTAATAAATTTCAACTAATTAGGACACACTATCACCTAATTAGGTGATAACTAAGTCCTTATTCGGTGATAACTAAGCCCATGTTAGGTATTAGATAATTAGGTGATAGCTAAGTCCTATTTAGGTGATAGTATGTCCTCATTAGGTGATAGTATCTCTTAATTAGGTGTTAGTATCTCCTAAATAGGTGATAGTATTTCCTAATTAGGTGATAGTTTGTCCTAATTAGGTAATAGTTTGTCCTGATTAGGTGATAGATTAATCCTAATTAGGTGATAGTATCTCCTAATTAGGAGATAAAAAAATTCAGAATATGGCATTCGGACGTTTCCGTACTTATCTACTTGTCGAATATGCTAAATTTCTAAAATGCATACTGTAAACGCAAATTTAAAGTATGAAATGAAAGAGTCATTGCACAATTTGTCTTAACAAACAGTTGTCAAGTAAGCAACCAGTTGTTAAGAAAGATTTCTTAACAACCAGTTGTTAAGAAAATATCGCTTGTTAGCTTCTAAACTTTAACAACTGGTTGTCAAGAAGTTTACCTATCATGTAGTTCTATAGTAGAAACACATTGCTATCTTAACAACAAGTTGTTAGTGATGCAAACTGAATCTCATTGTGATGCGTTTAAAATGAAGAATGGATGTACATGTACTTGTGAAGCACTGAATGTAGTCTATCTTAACAACCAGTTGTTAGGAACTTTGATTCTGAAATTTATAACTAATTATGTATGGAAACCTTTTACTTTGTTTTTGCAGTGTAATACATGTACTGAAATAAAGAATAAGAAATCTAAATCATTGATCATTTTGTTTAGATAAAGACTGTTAACAACACACAAAGCAATTTGACCATATGGAATTGGTCAAATCAAATTGGAAGCTGTTAGATATAAAGGGTTATCAGATATTGAAAATTGAACAGCTATAGATTTGTAAAAGAAATGATGCAAATTATTTTTTTCTCGA
Organism: Pinctada imbricata; assembly: GCA_033119305.1. Taxonomy (NCBI): domain Eukaryota; kingdom Metazoa; phylum Mollusca; class Bivalvia; order Pterioida; family Pteriidae; genus Pinctada; species Pinctada imbricata. The sequence continues at coordinate 47,904,291 of VSWD01000002.1, forward strand.
AACACATTTCAGATATAGATGAAGATTAGGCGGAGGATTGATTAAATACTTTTCCAAACTCTGAAAGAACTCTTGGATTTCTCGTGGTATATTCAAGAAAACGAATATTGAATACTGAGTTTGTGTCGAGTCAAAATTTGCCTCATTACATTGTTTAGACGAAAGATAACTGACGAAGTACCCGACATGTGCATGTCTGGTCCATACTGCGAAATTATCTGTTCTTAACTGATCCTCTTGAATTAAAGACGTTTAAAACTTGCATGGGAAAAAAGGTATAAAGGTGTCGAATCACAAATATCTCTGAATTAAATGTTAAAAAATAGGGCCACAATCAGACTTCGCGTCCCTATCCCTTTGTAAAAAGATGCACATTCTTTAAGATGTTAAACGTATTCAAATTTAAAAGCATCATGTAAGAACATATACATTTGCAGCATGGAGAAAATATGCAAAATGATGAAACAATAATGAAACGAATCAAACAGAATTTATTTTGATTCGAAATCTATGTTTGAGGTTTTAGGTGGGAC